>JBBMKC010211471.1:0-13026 GCA_037834085.1 Bipalium vagum | reverse complement strand
TTTAAAAATCAAAATTTCAGAAATATTAAATGCTAAATTTTATTAATAGTCACACTATTATTATTATTATTATTATTGTTATTATTATTCTTATTATTATTATTATTCTTATTATTATTATTATTATTATTATTATTATTATGCATTTTTCTTTTTTTTAAATTACAGCCCAATCATTCATTAAATGATAATTATTCGTAATCGTTTTAATTAATACAGTGTCAAAAAAATAAATTTTGCGCCATCAAATGTTCTTTGATGATCTTTTATTTGCAAAAATTGAGAGAAAATCACATATGGTTTTCTAAACCTGGTGCCCCCTCCAAGAGGTAGGCTTATATATAAAATTTTATATGCTGAAAACATCAGAAATTTCTTAGTCGAGATACATACACCGAATCGCTGTCAAGTGTTTCCTCTTTGAAAATGAAAAATGCAAGGAAAAAACCACCTAACTATAGACAGAAAAGATGAATTTGTTTTTCATTTTCCTATTTCCATTTTCCACCGGGCACCGAATTTCTATTTTTGACTTACTATTTCCAACAATTTTTCAAGGAACATATTTAATGATAAAGAAAATTGAAATTAATAAAAACATGTCTCCTCCGATTTTTTCGCCATTATTTGTTATGTACTATTTCCAAGATTCTTATAGATAAATCTGTTCTACCATTTATTGATTTTAAATTGTTATTTTACCTTATGATTGTATTTGAATATTTGTTTATCAAATTGACTCGTTGACTTCATAATTGAAACTGGTTGGGACGTAAAATCGGAAACGATGTCGCACTTTTCCTGAAATTGAATGTCCTTTTCTGAATGGCTTGGCAGTTCTGTAAAATGGCCAGTAAACAAAATTTAACTAAATACACTCCAACCGTATTTTATTGTTTTTAGTCTGTTTATATCTCCATCACGCACAGTCAGCTGAATGCTGAGGTCGCTATGTTTTATGATTTTTAATACATCCTTGTAGTGTAATCCATGTAGGTCATGTCCATTAACTGACAGTATTCTATCCCCAAGATGTAATTGACCGCATTCATCAGCTGGACTACCGGGATTGATACGACCAATACCACATGGTTCTGTAGGATTTACAGCACTTACAATTACAAATCCAAACCCTTCGTCTGGTTTCCTTGTCAGCACCACTGTTCTGCAATCATTACCTTTTGTAACATTAATATAATTTATTTTTCCCAAGTAACACTAACAAGATATAGATTTACGTTTTCCTGAATTATTTTTTATGAGAACTAAGTTCAGAATCCCATTTGTTGATTTAGCAGCCTCGTCAAGTAAATTTACAACTTCTGAGTGAGTTTTTCTTTCAGTAGATATATTATTAATCTCAGTTATGATATCACCACAATGTATCAGACCACTTTTATCTACTGGACCCTGAGGAATAATTGCACCAACATAAACCTAAAAAATTGGATGTGTCAAAATTAAGAACTTTTTATATTATAAAAATAAACCAATAACAAAAGAAAGTTATTTTATTAAGGAATATCCGTTGTAATTATTTGAAATTACAAATTTTCTTATAAATCTTTTGTAATACTTATGTATCTAATGTCAAAAATAGTCACTAAGAATGAAAGATGAAATTATGTGGTATGTATCCAATGGACCCGGGCTATGTATGAAAGGCAACATACAAGCAACCAGTTTTAATAAAAATGATTAACTAGAATATATAGATTTATTTTTCAATATAACTGCCATTGTTCGGGATACACTTCGCCCACCGATACACGAGTTTCAAAAAATTCCCATTGGTAGAAATTATTCTCCACTGTTAAAGAAATTTCAGCACCGCCTCCTTTAAATCCTCAGCTGATTCAAATTTTCTTTTTCAAATGTCGGAAAATCCAAAGGTCATTTTTTGTGCAAGGTCCGGATTATATTGTAAATATGTGACAACAGAAAAATCAGCATTAGTGATGGCAGTGAAGGAGAGAACACTTTTGTAGATTGGTGCATTGTCTTGCAAGAGCAATAGGGTAGGCGTCAAAATTTACTTTATGGGTCCACTCCAATCGTAGAAAAAATCTCAGTTCTTGAAGAGGTCAAAAGAATTTCATTTTCTTACAGGTATATAGAGACTTAGAGGCGTTTTATCAACAGTCACAATATTCTAGAGAAACTGCTGGCCAAATTCTTGCCACAAGTCTATTTTGTACTGACAAAAGTGTATGTGATCCTCACACATCTCAGCAGTGAGAAAACGTGGGACAAATCGAGATGAAAACTTCAGAATTCTGAGAGAGGACAATGTTTCTTGTTGTTTTGCGCACACCAATGTGAAGCTTAATGGTAATCCTTGATCAATTTCTTGCATCTTTTCTTTAAATTTTCTTCATCTCATCATAAAAATTTTTTCTACCACGATGAAACTTGGCAATCCAACAATAAATAATAATAAATCCAATAAAGGACATTTATCCCCGTAATTGGCTGTGAATATTGGCATTCGATTCTCCATGCAAGAAAAGAAATTTGAAGACGCTTCTATATTCGATTGAATCCATCTTTTTTAATTTACGCGCTTATCTACTACAAAAGAAATGATAAATAAAAACAAATTCCATTTTCACTACCCACATAAATTGTGTTTTCAAATATAATCAATTCATCAATTTCCAATTTTATTTTCATACCTTTATTTATTTAGGATAAACACCATGTATTTTAATGTAAAAAATAATTGTGAAAAATGTCTTGTAACAAAGCATCAGAGTAAGCAAAAATAATTAATAAAACAACTCACAATGTTCTAAATGTCAAGAAATTCCAGATATATTTATTCCCTTTCAAAGGTGGAAAATTCTAATTAGAAGTCGCTGCCAAATGTGACAGCTCTGAATACTGATACTATTCCGGGTGTAACAAATACAATGTGTTTCAAGTTACGATGAATTGAAAAAGAAAATAGGAATCGATAAAAACACTTCAGAGAAATTTAAAAATTTTGTAATTAAAGCAAAATCAGAATATGGTTATCTCATAAACTCAACGGGAACCAAAAATATTTGCCATTTAGCGAAAACTTTCTGTACCTGACAACTTAAGATAATCAAAATGATTTCCACTAATATAAAAACTTACATTCACTTGAATACCAAAAATGATGGGGGAAAGATTTCTATTGATCTGTTTTGTTTATCACTGATTAAAATATGTTAGATAGAGAAACAAACTTTTGATTTTAATTTATCATATAGGAAGGTTATAAATTAATGTATTTCTGTTTGTCAAATAGAAATCGAGTTAAATTACTCTAAGAGCCTTTTCTTATATACCTTCTTAAGTATTTTTCAGAAATCAAAGAAGTATGGAAAAGATCTTTAGTTTGTTTTAAATATTACTTTGTTTTTTCATCTTTTTTTATTAGGAAGAGAGAAAAAGAAGAGTGTTTCAACATGCAAAATATTCATTTCCAATCAAGAGAATGAAGAGTTCCTGAATCATATGATAACTGGTAACGAAAATTGGTTACGTAACTATAACTGCAGTCATAAAGGTTCATGGTTTCCACCTTGCCGACCGTCAACAATCATTACAAAACTAATTATTCGTGGGAATAGAGTATAATTAAATGTTTATAGGTCTACTATACGTATTATGCATTTTGAGCTACCTGAACCTGATGAAATAATACCCACGAATGTATATTGGGCCAAAATAAATGATTATAAGTGAAATTTAAAAAGTTGCCCGCTTTGGCCAACAGATATCAAGAAATTATTCTTTAAAATAATACACGATTGCATCCACCATGGAAGACAGTTAAGAAAATTAACGACTTTGGCCGGGAATTTTTATCTCATGGTCCTTATAGTCTGAATGTTGCACCTTCTGACTACCATTAGTTCCATTTAGTCGTGAAAATGTTCGTTTATTATGAAGTTTTGGATATTGCACCATGAATTTTTTAAAGTAAATTTTTATAAAGATGGTACCATTATTTTTGGGATATTAGGCTTGCTTATTACAGGAACGTTCTTTCTTCTGGCTACTGTCAATATACCTTTCGCGATTGAACGAATGTAGCTGGAATCATTTTTCATCAATATCCATCCATGCGTCTCATGTATTATTCCGGTGTTACCGACAACAATTCAGCCTTTTATCTTTCTGAAAATATGTTATTAGAGGCATATTTTCTTATGAACCAATCTAAATTGTTGAGCTTCTGTTGAGCTTCTGTTGAGCTTCGAAATATTTTGGATGTTACTAGAACTGCGTTTACGAATGTCTTCTGACATCGCTGCTCGTGGCTCTTCACAATTTTCAATATAATGTATTCCAGATCCTTGCTTCCTATTCAATGTACTACGTTCAAAAAACTGATCCTGCAATTTTTTGGCATAGTTTTTGTTGACATTGAAAGATTGGCATAAATCTTCGACCATAGTATATTCAGGATTCACCTTTCCCATTTTGACCAACAATCTTTCATAATTCAGTAATAATAAAAAATTTTGATGCTCCAAAAGATTTGACATTTCTAAATTTAAAAGATTAGCAATAAAATAAACAAAATTAATTATTTAAAACAATCCACTAACGTAAAAAATTGTCATTTATGAAATCCCCTTTTTTATTGCATGGAGTAAGTACATAAAGATTTTATTTTTAATAAATAGCAAAAACCTTTTATAATAATTTAACAAAATCTGTCCGACCTCTGCATTATTATTTAAAATTCCACAAAAGTCTCTATCATATTATTATAATTGATTAGGGGATTAAAAATGTTATAAATTTGAACTTACACGCGCAGTTTAGAACTTAGTCATCACATTTAAACAATCATAAAACACTTGAATGAACATCACCTGACAACCTTCTTCAGAACCTCCCATTAAACGAAAACCAAACCCTTTGGAGGGTGATCTTGTTAATTGTACGGAAAATCGTTCATTGGACTGTGAGAGACTACTAGTTGACTCTGTAAAAGATTCGGGTATAAAATCTGGTTGTAGTGAGAGATCGTCAATCATATTTGCTTTGGATGTTGAATAAGAAGTTGGAATATTACATATAGAATCATAATTTGCAGACTGAAATAACCTTGTTGAATCATGATGATTTAGAGATAGAAAATGAGTGACAGGAATGAAATCAGGAGTATTACAAGGCCCACTTGTACCAATTCCAGGGATTTGATGATAGAAATGAGGATCAGTATTTCTTGATATTTTTGAGTAAATTGAAGAATTCATAGAATAATCCATGTTTTGGCAATTCTCATTCGAGGATGATCTTGTCAGGGTTAATATATCTGCAGAAAAATTATAATTTTTATTAATTATAATTAATAATTATTAATAATTATAATATAATATATGATATAAATAATTATTTATTATTTAAATATTTGAGTTGAACCAAATAAACCAAACATATCTTAAACGGTTTAATGGAAAATAACACCAACCAGAATTACACATGTAATAAAAATTTATAAATATATGGACTATTGGTAAAGTTTGTGGAAACGAGTACTTTAATCGATACCAAGGTTTTACTAGTATAACTGTCAATCATTAAAATTCGACACTGAATTACTCTAAAATTACTCTAATGAATTTTTTTAAAATAGGTAAACAGATTCAGTGAGGAGTTTTAAATAAAGTATGAAATTCTCTAGGGAAAATTATAGATTGGTGATTGACATTATTTTAAATGTACTGAGACAAGACAATCAAATTTACTTAGCCTTTCAGAATGAAGCACCACAAAACAGTTGTGTTTACATTTAGTTCGCAGAATTCCAGCGCACTCATCTTAAGGAGCTTACTAAGGGTTTTTTTACATCTGTCCCTTTCAGCCACCAATATTGTTGATGCGCAAAAAATGATTGAAAGAAACTGACATATCTCATACCGTGGAATTGAAGCTTCCTTTGGTAATGGCATGAAAGCTATTAAAACTAAGTTGCACGAGCATATGAAGAAAGCTATGTAGCTGTTGGATCCCACAAAATTGGACAACTAGAAAAGAATTTCGTGTTAAATGATATCAAAAATGATCTAGAAATGTAACAGAGGTCGTTAAAATGTAATTTACAACATCATCACTTAGTAATGAAACGTCTATTTTCTCGTAAGATCCTGAAAGTAAGCAACAGTCCACTGCTTGAGTATTTAGAGATGAATCAAAACAAAAATTTCTGTCACGCAATGGTACAAAGAAAACGGTTCCATGTTTACTCGATTTTAAAAGACACAATGGAACGTTAATATTACAGAATCAAAGAACTGTCAATTATGAATGGTATACAACAGTTTGCTTACTAAAATGATTTAGAAAATTAGAGAGAACAGTTGAAATAAATAAATTTTTTATCATGATAATTTCAGGTCTCATACGAACAACCAGGTCCTCGATTTCGCATCCACTAATAATTTAAAATCAATGGAACATAGCCCGTATTCACCTGACTCATTACCTACTGACTTCTTTTGTTCCCTACCACTAAAAAGAAATTAAGTGATGAGCATTTTCGTCGTCTGAAAAACCCATTGGAAAATTTGAGGTGCTGACATCTGAAATGCGTGAACTGCTTCGAAAATTGATTCGATCGCTTGCAAATATGTAATGACTTTAAAGATGATTATTTAGAACAAAATAAATGTATCTTTGGTATAGGTTGCTTTTTCAAGTACCAGAATATATAAAAATTCCCATCTTTCCATGTAATCACAAACCTAAGTAATTTATGCAAATTACGAAAATAAAAGGGAGAGTACATGACTCAGTTCGCATTTCAATTAAACTCATTAATCATAATATGAAAATTTATTTTAAAATTGAAAAATATGCTGTACAACTACAACGAAAAACATGTTCCTGAATACATTAAAGTAAGAAAAACTAAATATAGAGTGAATTTCAATACAGATCTATTTCACTTTTTAAATTTTTCTACTGGTTATGGTCTCTGATTTTTAAAGATTTAATTCTAAAACATGCACGAATGGTTTAAGAACTCTATATCTACTCGATGTGAGCTTTCCTGTGGTATTGGTTAACAATCTGCTTTAATAAAAATACTCATGGAGTTAAGTTCCTTCATTTTTTATTTATATATTTTATATATTTTCACTTATCATAACATAAAGTGCGTTTCGTAAAACTCGATAAGATATAATAACAGTACCATTTCATAACATTTGGGTATTATTCATTAATCATTGATATCGACAGGGTGTGTATAAAGTAGATATCAGATTTTGAAGTGTAATGCCGTAAAATATATTCAACATAAGACCTAAAAATTTTGAATCAGTAAAATTTATTTATTAAAATTTAATATTCTTCTACAGAATGATCAATGACTTTAATACACTTATGTAAGCGATTACGAAAGTCATGTTGACACATTTCTGGTCATATCCCTACTGCCTACATTTGAATAATATATTTCAGATCTTGGATATCTTTTGATGTTGACATATTCATTTAAGGAAAATGTTGCAGAAAGATAGATTTATCGATTTCATTAAACGCTTATTCATAAACTTGATTTATTTCACATATTTTTTGATCTTCAATTGATGGTTTTCCAGACTTCTAAACAATCCAAGTCTCTTCATTTTGCAAATGTATTCCTCATTGTCCTCGTTGTATGTATTTTTTTACCATTTCAAGTGTCCTAAATGTCCTCGGACTAATGTGACTGATTCCATTTTAACTATCAGTAAAACAATTTGCATTCTTCAATGGAGAACATTATTAAAATTTGACTTTACCGCAATTAAATTCGGTAATATTGACTTATTAAAACAGTTAAACATTTACATTTATTTGGGAAATTCCCTTTCTTTTGAAACGTAAATTGAATGTATTTAATTGTGATATATATTTTGCTGAGCTAAGGCAGTTTTTAGAAGACAGTGTCAATTCAGCTTCTATTCAGAACCATCTCTGTAAATCTGATCAATATTCTCTGCATACGATCAATTATTACAATTTGGTCTTTATTACCAGTTTGCTAAAACTAAACTGAAATTTCTAAAATAGAAGAATATTGCTTATTTTGGTAAATTAAGTGTAAATGGACGGGTATTAACTGACATTTTAGAAGAGAAATTCCATAGGGACATTTTCACAATACCATGGGAAAGTACTTGCATATTCAAGAACTATTTAATTCTATTGATATTGTTATTAATATTAGTTATTTATAAGTTCGTTAGCACTAATTAGAACTAAAAAATAAAACGTTTGAGTCTATACATAGTGCCACTTGAGTATACTTTCAATATTAAATTCGATTTAACAACGTCTAAAAATCATTCAAAATATTCTCCAACTTGCCAGTTGAAATCACAAATGACCTTTTAGGGCACATTCATGACTGCACTTTTTTCAAATCAGACTTATTTTGCAATTTTCTGTAAACCTAATCTGTGTCTTTTAACCTGAAAATTATTTTCAGACCATTGCACAAAATGAAAGGTATGAACTCGCAAATTGATTTAACTACGCAAATAAATAACAAAAATCTTTATTTAACAAGTTGAGTTATTTTAATTTTGTGTCATTTATGAAAGGTAACAGTTTGATTGTTGGGTTTATGCATTGAAATTGAACTTTTTTTTTACTAAATTGTTTCTTTATTTAATAACTAATTTAAGTAATAATAAGTAACATAAAAAACGAAATTGATAATTTATTCATCGTTAAGGGCCAGTGAATTCCTCGATTAAAGAAATTAGAATCTTTAGCGGTTGTCCAATCAATGATCCATTTTTCAGCTTCCTCAAAGAATTGGAAGAGCTTCTCTGAAAGTGAGTGTGCCATCGACCAAAACAGATGGTAGTCAGAAAGGGTGCAGCCTTATGAATAACCCACATGGGGTAGCAATTCCTATCGAAGCAATTCTAACGTTTCCTGCAGTCGTTTGTTGACGTGTTGCCAGGCGTTGTCATGCAACAAAATTACTTTATGCTGCCCAGATTCTTAAGACAGCTTTTTTCCCATGAATGCTCCTCTTTGGAGCGCTGTCTGGGATCGCAAATAGTTCTGTGCTTAGGGTTTTCTACAGTTTCTGCTGCAGATTTTTTCATAGCAAAATGAAATAACATCACTTCGTGCAAATGTTGCTTAATTGGTATATACACCGTCATCTAAAAAAGGATAAAAATAAGATATATATTGGTGGCCAAAAATAATTAGTACACTTTTATTATGAACTTTCTATTATGAAAGACGATTCGTTCTTGATGCTGGATAAAAATCGTGTTATCCTGTAGTTAAAGATATCAGAATATGTTTTTATAGATATTTTTGAAAAATGCATAAACAATATATATTCAAATAGTTTATTTAAACAAATGAATAAATTTTCTTTCTTACAGCTATTAAAAAATGCTCACTTTCAATGCATATACATAATATTTATATTTCTTTTTTTCAATGTGTACCTTTCAGACGTGTGAACTCTCTTCTGTAGTCAAGACGTGAAAAAAGCAAAATTTTAAATAATATTTTATATTTTAAATTAATTATTTATTTCACTGAATGGAAAGCTATGTTTAAAACAAATGACAATCATTTCTTTTTACAATTAGCATATGATACATGCAAATGATATTTATGAGATGATCGTATTACTCTCATTATACTTCGAAATAATATTGATAAATCTCATTTGAGGTATATTTCATTTTATTATTTATTATATGAAGTTCGCATAAGTCATGTGATATTTTTTTGGGTTACTTAGGTTGCAAAGATCAGAAATAATAAATAATGAACAGGATTCTTACCTCTCATAATTGTAAATTGAAGATAATGAGATTTAGGAAATTTTTTCAGCAAATTCACTACCTGGTCGTGGGACAGGTTCTCAATTCTTACTCGACCGATAGAAATTATCTTGTCATTTGCTTGAAGTAGAAGCTGTACATCTCCGGTTCCATTCACCTTATTATTATTAAATTTATTATTCATTTGTTCAAAAATATTTATCATTTCTTATCTCGATTTACTCTTTTATTTAACAATAAACAAAAGCAAATAAATGAAATAAATTTCATGAATTTAAAAAATTTTTTTTGGCTAAGGTTCTTAAGAATTTTTCAATTATTAATATTAATATTAATATTAATGATATTATTATTTATTATTATTATTATTATTATTATTATTATTATTATTAATTATTATTATTATTAATATTATTATTATAATAATTATTATTTTATTTTTATTATTATTATAATGTTTATTATTATTAATAATAATTTTTATTATTATTTTTATTTTTATTACTATTATTATTATTTTTAAAACATTTTTCTTGTTATTATTTTTATTATTAAAAATTTGAAAATTAGATAATCATTATTTGATAATTTTTTGTTTATATTTAATTGATTATAATAATAATAATATATTATAAACTAATAGTAATCAATTTTTTTAATCAATATTTTTCTTTCTTTATGTTTTGTTTTAATTATTAAAATTCAATATTTTCTACTAAGTTTAATTGCCAAGTTAATATTTAATTATAATTTTCTTCATATTTTTGCTCGAAATTTAATATTATTAAAACCACAGATCTTTTAGGAGGAATTTTTTATTAATTATTAATATTTTTAAGTTTTCACCCAAAGTTAATTTTAATTTTTTGAATAATGTTGATGAAAAAAGAATTTTTGAAATGCCATAAGAGAAAATTTTTCCAAAATTTCGATGTTAATGTTACCAATAAAATCATTATTAAAAATGAAATATATTTTTTATTGGAAAAAACAAAATTGAAATACAAATGAAAACAGAAAATTTTCTCAAGGCGATTTTTCCGTAAATTTTAATTTTCTTCTCTTTCAGGAATAACGGGAAATATGATACTTAAAATAAACACCAGTAAACTAAAATATAGATTTATAATAACAATTTTATGGAAAACCGATTATGTGTAAAATCTTTTTGTTTATAAAACTGAAATTTATTTAAAGTTACGTAAATGTACGTGGTAAGGGGTAGAGAACTTAGATTACACCTGAAATAACAAAGTCAACTCAACGAAATTTCTTTTAACAATTCGTATAGGTTCATAGGTCTCATTTCCAATGCCGACATAACCGCAGTTCACATGAGGAACTTTTTACACCGGTCGACTATTCCATTGAAGCTCATTTCAAAGAATTTTTATTTATTCTCCTTAAGGAATTTCGTCACGTTATCCTTCAGGTCACCCTTTGAAACAAATTTATTTTCTCACACATGTTTCGTCAGGTGATTGAACAACAAAAATAAATCTGTGCAAGATCTGGCATGTATGGAAAATAATCCAGCTGCACAAACCCAGCATTTGTTTATGTTTCTTGGATGTGTGAATAGGGTGTAGCTGTCGGATGCTTCCATTTTAAGTAGGAAACTAATGCAGTAATCCCAATGTAAGATGTCCTCAGTAAAATCTAGCTTCAAGATCATATTTCGATTCCAAATGACGTCTAAAATAACACACTTATACGATGCCAAATTCCAGAACTCAAGACCATGGATGGCTTCTCATTTTCGAAAAACTTTGACTCTCTTTTGTAGTAAGGAAGGTAGTGGTTTAAGTGCGTACTAGTTATTATATAGGTGATGAGAATTGGTCCGACTGCATCCATGAGATGAAGATTCCTGTCAAAGCCAAAATTTTCTTCTAGCCATCATCTCAGCTGTTAAAATCTCTGCTACATAACTTTCGAATTTCCATTTTTCCTAAACGCAGTTGATTGGTTCTTTTGCATACATTTAGCCTCTCAGATAGCTGCGTTTAAATATCTTTTGTTAATTTTTCAGGATATCTTTAAATATTTTAGTAATTTCTTCATTATTTTCAACGGGTCTTTCATTCTTGGTTACATAAAAAAGTTCTCGGATCCAATTATAGATGGTCGCCTGAGATGGGCCTTCGTTACTGTATACTTTTTGAAACTGATTAATAATTTCCTTCTTACAAGGTCTCTTGATAAATTAAAAACTGATCAAACTGAGAGATTCCACATTTTCGAACAGATTTTTTGAATTATTCTAATCTTGGTGCAAAAAGAAATTAAATGAATTAAATTAGAATATTTAAACCAATCGCATATTGCGTACTTATATATGATTATTATATTACACGCAGAATTTTATCTGAGTATCTTCAATATTTCTTATGGAGTCTGAGTACTTTTACCCTAGCCATGTATATATATAACTTTAATTTGACCACATCATCTCAAAAATTTTGAAAAACGCTAAAAAGGTAATAGCAATGTGCACTAGATGATCCCAAGAGAGAAGGATCCACATTTTCCATAATTGAATGTACTTTATGTCTAATTATAAAAAAATCACTTTTCGAATACTGAAATCTAACTAATTATAATTATCACAAACAACCTAGATCAATATTGATAATTTGAGTGACTCCGAGTGTTTCTTCATCGAAATCGCATTTTATAAAATATGTTATTGATATTTCTAAAACATGAAAGGTAAGGTATTTAACATAGATTAACACTAAATGAAATATCGGTTTTTCCTTTTAAAATTCTGTATGTACTGCTTTATTGTACCTGATGCTTTTAGATATCAGATATTGGTTATTATCATAGCAAATAATTCATAATCAATAAAGTGATAACATCTTTATTTTCAATAAAATTTTGAATGAGATTTTGGCCGAGTTTGATAAAAACGTGTCTTGACCATTAATTAGTTATTATACTTATTTGGCATGGTTTTATTTATTTGAAAAATGCCTCATCATATAAGAAATATTCCAAATCCTTATTTTATAATAATTTAAATCGATATTTCACCAAAAATAAAATTAGATTGGTTATATTATATATTATATACTTTTTATGGTTATGTTAAAAAAGAGTTCAGAGAAATATTATACAACTTGATTGGAAAAGATCTACCCGGAAAGGGGAAATAATAATAATAATAATAATAATAATAATAATAATAATAATAATAATAATAATAATAATAATAATAATAATA
>JBBMKC010211460.1:0-13026 GCA_037834085.1 Bipalium vagum | reverse complement strand
ATTATTATTATTATTATTATTATTATTATTATTATTATTATTAATATTATTAATTATTATTACTTTATTAAAAATTTTATTTAGCAAAATATTACACATTAATTCTTATAAAAGATTTATAAAAAATGATATTATTTTAAATTAATAATATTTTCTTATCTTCTAATTACAATTTAATATCTAATAAAAAAATTGAATATCTAAGACTTTTATTTTTGTGATTAAACTAAATCAATTATGTACTTATTCTTTTTTATTATTTAATTTTCAATTATAATTTAACGATACTATCTTAATTTTACGACATTGATATTAATATATACGCCCTAATAGATATTTTCCTACACAAACGACAATCACTTGTCGTACGTCTTTCTGGTTGGACACGATCCTTGAAAAGTTGGATACTCAGTTTTTGCCAAGTGCACCTTTTGCATTAAAAATGAACGAATTTGCTGGAATATTTGTGATAATGATATTTGGCATCATTATAGCACTAATTTGTGCTATAATTGAACTTATCATTAGAAAATGCAAAAAAGTAAACATGATTCATTTTTTAAATAAACATTGCTCAAACCCACTCTAAAAAAGAATTCAATATCATTATTGTTCGAACCAAAATCTTATATTTTTTTGACATTAGATTTTTGAAGATAAATTCATCATCATAGATGAAACACTTAGGGTTTTATGCGCTTTTAACCTTACACTCTGTGGTCAAAATAATGCAAACACTTAATAATAATAATAATATACAATTTTCATTAAAAAATATATTTTAGGGAATTTCATACACAAATATCTGAAAACACTTGGAAACACTTAACATGTTTTTAATGCGTTATAACACCGTTTACAAATAAAACAGATTCATTATTTTATTTTTAGCGTTGTATTTAAACTACGACATTAATACATAAAATAAAATCGTTTTTCTTCTTTAATTTGATTAAATTTGAATATCTTCACATCTTTGATTGTTTTGCTCTATTTTTGATTTTGAAGGACAAATCCACAGAAAACTACTTGATTATTACTACACTAAACTCATTTTCATTGGCATATTTATTTCCTTGTCTTTCCTTGATCCAACACTTTACTTGTTTTAGTTTTTTGAGAATGCTCACTAATTCATGTCTTTAGGTAACGCTGTCTCTCCCCTATGTATAGATGACCACATCCATAACATTGGAATTTGTACATGATATTAGCTTTCATTGGTTTTGGAATCACTGTTTTGATTTAAAAAAAAATATATCAGGCAAAATATTTTTAACTATCTCAGTCCAGTTATAATTTTAATTAAAATTTAAGTTATAATTTATATAAACATTTTGAAAAATATAAATTTATGAAATCGTTTTATCACTTATTATTACGCACAATTATTATAATTTATTGATCAAGTTTTGTTATTATAATATCATTAAAAAATAAATCAATATTATAAAAAATATAATCAACGGAAATCTTTTTTGATGATTTTCAAATATTTCTTGGACAAAAAAATTTCACTTGTTGCTATTAAGGTACAGAGGTATTTTCTTTTATTCTATTCTCAAGTAATATTTAAAAATTAAACTCTTAGCACTACTCATTTTTAAAATATTCACAAAATTCAATTTTAATTAAAATTTTTTATTTGATTTATTTTTGAAAAATAAGCTTTATTTTATTTAAATTTCTTTTAATTTAATTAATTTAATATTTTTTCCCTTTTAGAAAAAAGAAAGTTAAAGAACAATACATGATTTTTTGGTACTTGCTTTATTATTTCATTTGTTTTATGATTTTAATGATTTCTGGTGTTATTATGAACTTTGACTTATTTATATTTTTAGCCACAATTGTTTATTGTTTTTTAATTAAATAGAACCACATCAAACAAAATTGAACAATATGGAGATTATATAGACATAAATATATTCAATTTGTGAAAGGATAAATATAATTTGTACTTTATGAATTTATTCTTTTTAAAAACAAATTTTGTAATATTACCAAAGGTGACTGTTTTATATATTTCTATTTTTTAATTGGATAAATTTTAATTTTAATTTTTTAATTAATATAGACTAATAAATATTCGTATTTGAATTTTTTACTAAGTGTAAAAGAAATTATATTTCACTTTGTTATCATAATTTTATTAAAAATAAACATAAATTTAAAAAAATAAATATTTTACCATGATTAAGGAAAATTATACCGCTAGTGAGATTATTTAGAAATCAAAAATTCAATAAGCAAAATCGAAATTGATCTGTACCTGAAATTAATTAGAAGCAACTCAAAGGACTTTGTGTATTATAGTTATAGTTTGTGCCAAATTAAAATTAAAGCAAATTAAAAATTTATATTCCATTTTCTGATTTCTTTCCAATAAAAATAAAAGATTAACAATGTAACGTTAAAATATGTTATCTGTTGATGTGAGATCCTCCTTTTATAAATGTTCTCAACCAATCCGTTGGCTTACTCTCAATTCCAGAATCTAGTTCTGAGGAAAGGAAGAAATAAAGCTGTTTATAATTTGTGAAAAAACATTTGCGATACTTTTTGCATAAATTTGTGCATAAAATATAATTAGGGCAAGCAAAAGTTAATAAAGTTAAAATGTGTCCTATAGGTTTTCTTGACCTATAAAGCACATGTGTACTAAAATACTATGTAAATTAAAAAAAGATATTACTTAAGTATTAGCAAAATGTACATATAGATTTTACTTAAAAATTAAATTTATCCTTAAAATAGTTTATATATTTAAATGACATCAAAATTTGATAAAACGCCTAAACATAAAAAATCTATTTTAATAATTATACAATAATTTTTTAATGAGTTTTAAAGCTAACATAAACATATTTTTAAATTAACATAGTTCAAATCATAAAACTTTTAATATAATTCGTAATCTACAATTATGTCGATATTTACAGGGTGGGCCAAAACATATGGATAGCATTGTATATGTATACACTTCACATTCAAAATGCCCTTAAAAACTTAGAATATGAATTGAAATCTATTCAAAACAGCTCTTAAGACACAGGTAATAATAATAAAGGTAAGGAATTTGTATTAATTCCAAAAGTGTTTAACCGATAGTGTTGAATAAAATAATTAATTAACTAACGTTTATTTAGTGATAAAAGTAAATTCTTCTTATCACTAACTTTTTAATATTTTCTTATATTTTTTTTTACTGTTCCCTTGGTAATTCGATTTCACTTCGCTCTAGGCGATAGAATACCCATTTTGTTAACAGAATTTCTTTGGCTATCATAAAGTCAAGAAGGTATTTTATTAATTAAACAATTTATTGTTTTCACTGTTGAATATTGATTGTGAATTATATTTATAACCTTCATTTGTGATCAAAAATATACCTTATTTTGTTAATCGCTTTGTTTATTCATGATTCTTTTATTATTACACTTCCTTCGAGAATGTTGGTGAGCCCAGATATAAGTCCCTTGTAACAGTTTAACTAAGCAACCTAAACCGTTACAATATCATGTAAATATATTAATATATAACAAAAATATAAAATTTTAGAAATAATAAGTATGCTGAGATAAATAAAAACATAATATTAACTGTAGATAAACTTGTGAAAAATAAATGAAGTTGGCAATTAAAAAATATAAAAATAATATGTAGTTAATATTTATAAAGTTGTACAAAATAAATTTTTAATTTAATTTAAAATAGTAATATATTATACATAAATACCTAGAAATGAACAATATACAGTCATGTACAAGAGAGTAAAATCGAAAGGTCTTAAAAGTTTGATGAAGCAAAATATAAAGCTAAAAATATTTTTAAAACTATTGTCACCAAGGTTTGAAAGAATTAAAACTCAAAAAGTAATTTGAAAAAAATTCACAAATATTAGGTTTATTAGTATGATATCGTCTTTTATTTAATAACATTTAATCAAAATATTTAACAGATATATAAAACAGATATGACCTTGGACAATCTTTTACGAAACGAATGGTTTCCACGAAAAAATTCTGGTTCTTCTGAAAATATTCAGCTCTCAATCAAGTTTTGAAGGTCTTCATCGTAACTGAACCGCTTCCCAGAAAGCGTGGATTCATCGAGTGGAACAAATACAAGGAATATCTGGTGAATATGGCGGGTGATATAAGACTTCAAAGTTGGGACATTTTAAGTAATTATTTTACAATATAATGAACATACTGTCTGGCGTTATCGGGTAGTAAAATTATCTTATCATGTCTGTTCGCTCATTCTGATCATCTCTTTTTTACAGCTTGCTTCAAACGAATTAATTTATATCGATAACGTTCACACAGTCATCATTTCTGATGGTTTCAACAGTCCATAATAGATCAAACTTTTTTGATCCCACCAGATACATAGCATCAATTTAGACCCATAGATATTCTGTTTGGGCGTTGATGTACTTGGTTCGCCAAGCTTCACCAGAGATGCTTTGCGTTTTGGGTTTTGTCACAATCATATGCAAGAAACGCTTTCTTTGTTGCCTCTGAAGATGGATATCACAAATTGTAAGTCGCCTTTCAATATCTCTTTCCGTCAATCCATGTGGGACTCATTTCCTAATTTTCTAATCATTCCAATACTTCTCAGATGTTGGAAAATGCATCCCTGGCTCACATTTAATACAGTGGACAGTTCGATTTGTGTTTGACATGGGTCCTCGTGTAGTAATTGTACCAATTATTCATCTTCAGACACTTTTTGTGGTCTACCGTGCTCTTTTTCCATGTTATCATAATCTTAATTGATGAATCTCAAAATCATTCTTTGCAGTTCGTAGCGGAAGGAGCATATTTTCGTAAACTTCTACCAACAGGCGGTGTGTTTCTGCACATGTTTTCTTTGCAAAAAGTAATGCAACATTATTTCCCGCAAATGACATTTATTTAAAAAAAATTAGCCATTTTGACTTTTTGTATCATTAAAACAATATGTGATATGTCAATCTGTTTCAATCATTTCAAGCTCATCAGCAAAACCAGTAGCTGAATCGAATGACTGTCACCAAACTCTTTCACTAGACTTATATTTTCATGGTGTTATTCTTCACAGAATATGCAATTTTGTGTTTCAGAAGTAAAAAGAGTGTTAATCTAGATATTGCTTTGGTGTAAAACCATTTCTAAAATCAAATTAAATCATCGAACCTTTGATATTATATTTTTAAATTTTATTGCAAATATATTTAAAACAAATTCATTAATTTAGATTTATTAAAATTATTTATAAAATTATTTATTTATAGCTAAATGTCGAATTTTATGAAATATTCTTTTATAAAATACGGGTATTACTTAAGAATAAGACTTTCCTTTTCTTTTTTCATAAACTTTTCAACATTCAATCTATTAAACTCTCATTGATTATGCTAGAAAAAGTTTTCTACTTTTCGAATTATTTTTCATGACAATATTTATAGAACCTTCTTATGTCTTTGTAAATTATATGAAAGGTGCTGTAAATTTTCCTTGCAACACACATAGAGAATTTGAAAAAAATTTCCTGAGAAAGTAATGATTTTCATTATCGAAAAGGCTCTGGAAGACGAATAGAAGTGAGAATAAATAAAAATGATAATAAAATTTAGAATATGGTGGACAATGGTCAAACTTTCATCAAGAATGGGCTCATAAGATTTACTGGATTGCTTTGTTCCTCTCCACAACAGATTTTAAAATATAACTTAAAAAGCAAAATGCATGTACCTGTAGGGTCCCTCAAAAATTCAATGAAAAACAGACGCAACAGTGAATAGAGGGTGCTCATTGCCTACTAAAAGGGCTGCACGGGAATGTGATTGTAATTTATTTATTGTGATATCAATGACATCAAAAGGATCAAATCGCACATTGGTATATGAGGAAGGTGATAGTCCACAGCAATTGGACAAAATGTTTTTATATTATCATTAGTATGAATTTCACAAAATGTACTTTGATGTATTGGAGTCACGAAATACGAAAAATTTCCATTGATATGCGTAGGTCCTTAATGAGTTTAAAGATATCTGTCGCTCTGTCACTATTAAAATCTTGCACATCAATGATTGACCACACACAATACAGGTTATAAAAACCTTTCTACAACAGAATAATATAAATCGAATACTACAACCTCTTTACTCCCATGATAAGACTCTCATCAAAAACATTCCATACTATTCAAGATGTATCGACCTTACTGAATGATTTTCTAAGTAAAAAACGACACCCTTCCTCATAAATGATATACGGACCCTGTGAGTCTATTTAGGAAAGACTATCAATACCTATGGAAACTATATGTAGTTGAATTTAATTAAATATATATATATTGTTAATAATCTATTTTTAAGAGATGAAATTTTTTTCGAACCACCCTATATGAAGTTTAATAATAATTTCGCTAGGTATTTTATTTTCATAATATTTAGAAATCTTAGCAATGACATATTCAAAAAAAGATTTTTTTAATATCATAATAAGAATAGTTAGACTAAATCTGTTTGTTTGAATAATAATAAATAGTTATGTCGCAATTAAAAGAAGATTTAACTGACAACCACACCGAAAATGTTAATCTCATCGCAAGACAACAAGAAAAGAAGAATCTATCAAATGCTTTGCCAAAGAAGGCACAAGAATTATTGTCATTCTAAATCCGCAAATTCGATGGAAGGAAGCTGAGATATTGCTGAAGGAAATAGAAGTGTGGTTGCACATCAATGATTGGTGTTTTTGACCTGCTACTGACGGTTGAAGCCGCTATTTTGTGGAAACATTTAAAATCGGAAGATACGACAGTACCTAGTGCTAAGCAATGGTTCTTAGATACCTTTACCGTCAAGAAATCTTTCACAGACCTCATTATGGAGTTGGCAGAGGTAAAACAGAAAGAAGATGAGAGATTTGCAACCTTTGAGATTAAAATACGAGAACTACTGAACAGTGTCTTAGAATCAGTTTTGAGTAGAGAAGAAATGATCAATAATCTCTTAACAAAGAGAGCTAGAAGTGCGAGGTTAAAAGAAGCATTAATTTCGATGACAAATATTGATACAACAGAAATCAGAAGCTATAAAAAGGCCGGGGACAACAAGAAGAGTGTTGTCAAGCAAATTCCGTTCGCAAAGAAAGTTATGCTGAAGCCACTAGAAAGGAATCTTACGACAAACAACCTTACAAGGGTAAAATTTCTGAGATTAAATATTATAGCAACCATGGTGACACAAGAAAGACACATTTACCGAGCCCACAAAACACTACAAAATTGGCGGAAGCAGGGACAGAGCGGATATCCCAAATGTAAATTATAACACAGGGACGTCGGATTCTCGAAGAGTATCAATGAAACATGTAGCGAGTTGTTTATACAACAAACGAAAAGGTTTACCTGCACCGAGAGAGATACAGTTGAATTCAAGACAGTGTTTCTGCAGTGGTTCCAATGATCACAGAAGATTCGAATGCCCACTGAAAGGAAAATGTTTAATTTGTAAAAAACACGGTCACCAGTTTCGAGATTGTCACCTATTAGAAGAGGACTCTCGAAGACAGCGAAGGCCGGTATTTTGTATACATGAGGAAATGGAAGATTCAATTTCAGATGGAGATAATTTGGAAACGGAAGGGGATGATAAAAACCTGAACGATTCCATCGTTACATTTCGTCGATGGAATCAAATCGTTAGAGTTTTCAAAATCGGAATGTGAACTGCAGAGACGCGATGCTCCTGTCAGAAGATGGACGACGGTGGAATTTAGTGTCGGTTGACGGTATAGAGTTGAAAATGTTGTGGGACTCAGGAGCTTTAGTCACGGTGATGAGTGAAGAGTATTGGAAGAGAGTTAGTATGAGAGGAGTTTTTTCGGAAGGTGGCGAAAAACTTATTGGTTCCTTTACAGTGAGTGTCAGATGAAAAGAAAAATGTCGTGAAGTAGATATCCTAATAGTACGGAATATACAACCAGGGTTTGTCGGTGGTGTAAATTTGATGAGATTATTTGGAGTCAAATTGTGTGAAATCGGCAGTATTGAGGAGGGGGATCTAAAGAAGCAAATTACTAATGAAGAGCGCAAACAATTGATTACACAACTCTGTGCAGAAAAACCTTTGAAGCGATTACGAGATTTATTAATGAGATATGCACACATTTTTATGGGATCGAGGTTTGAAATCGGGAAAACTAAGATGGTGGAGACATAAGTGGGACATAAGAGAGACAGGAGATCCAATACTGACAAATCCAAGGCGGCAACCTATGCATCTCGAATAAAAAATTGACGAAATGATTATGCAACTCATGTCAGCTGGTGTTATCCGGAAATAGAAGAGTCCGTGGAGCTCTCTACTGGTGGTGGTAGGAAAGAAAAACTGGTCGATTTTAGACGGATTAACGCGATTACGGAAAAATTTTTCTTCCTAATGCCAGATATTCAGTTATTATTGGATTGCTTGGCCAATTCGACGTGCTTCTCGTCTGTAGATCTTGGACAGGCATACTACCAGGTGAAATTATCAGAAAAATCACGCCACAAAGCAAGGTCAATTTTGTTTCAAGAGACTTCCCTTTGGTTTGGCCACAGCTCCAACTACGTTTCAAAACTCATACACGAATTGCTGGCCATTAATGATGTCGTTGTGTATCTGGGGTTTCTGAAAGCCAGCATGATCAAGTCTTAGAAGAGGTTTTAAGAAGAATTTCTGTAGCAGGGCTAAAGGTAAATCCAGGAAAGTGTAAAATTAATCAAAAAGAAAGTGTTTCTTGGACATACAGTGAGTGCAGCGGGAATTTGTACAAATGAAAAGAAGATTCAGGAGAATTTGAAAATGGAACTACCGAAATTTGTCTCGAACCTGTGGTCATCTTTAGGACTAACGAAATATTATCGCCATTTTATTGATAAATATGCAAAGATGGCAGCACCATTATATGCCGCGACATAGGGAGATGATAAACAGCTACAATGGTCAAACAAATGCCAGAAAAGCTTTGAAGAGCTAAAAAGTAGATTATGCAATGCCACAATACTCGATTATCCTAGACAAGATAGAACTTTGTTGCTAGATACAGATGATAGCTTCAATGCCATCGGAACTGTGTTGAGTCAATGCCGGGAAGATGGATCAGAAGCAGTAATTGCCTACGGCTTAAGGTATTTGTCAGCACATGAAGTGGGTTACTGCGTGACCCAGAAGGAGTTTCTGTTCTCCATTTTAAAAATATCTATATGGTAAGCGGTTTGTAGTACGAACAGATCATAAGACCTTAGTATTTAGGAATGACACAAAAAAACTTATCAGTCCCCAATTATAGACCTTTTTGGTAAATTTAGCAGAATTCGATTTTGAACTCGGCTATAGGAAAGGTGAAGAGCACAGTAATGTGGATGGTTTGTCAAGAACTTCTAAGGTTTTGTGTGCGCAAAAAACCGACCATGAGTTGGCAAAGACCGAGAAATTGAGAACCCGTTATATTAATGTGTTGAGTGAGACGAGTACTAGATTCGAGAAAATTCAGCGCAGACAGGATAGTGACCAAACGGTTGTGAAGTTAAGAAAATATATTACAGAAGGAAGACGACATCTGTTGTAAACCTTGAAGGAAAATGGTCTTTTTCAGGTGAAAGATGATTTGGATGTCGTCGGTAATCTATTAGTTGTATTTCAGAATACTCAGAAGAAAGTAGTTATTCCTGATAGTTATTTAATGGAATTTGTATATGCAATCCGTGAAGAACTCTGTCATTTAGGCAGCAAAAATATATCATTTTCTCGAGGACCATTATTTTTGGTCAGCAATGAGGAGCTCTATTAAAACGTGCCTGAAAACATATCTGATCTGTGTGAAGAGAAAAACAGATTAAACACGCACCAAAGAGGTTTTGTTCCCGAGCTCTAGTGAGCATTTTCTGGAACAGATTGTGGTAGACATTGCTTTTATGGAAAGGGCGAAAGCTAGTTACAAATATATCCTTTTCATTATGGATCGTTTTAGTAAGCTGATGAACGTTAGTGCATTGACTAAAATAGATGATAGAACCATCTACGAAAAAATATGAACAACTTGGTTTTAAAATGTTGAAGGCCAGAGAGTATCCTGACAGATAGAGAACACAATTTTGATAGCGCTTGGCTGCAGAAGAAATGAAAAGGTATGAATTTCAAGCAGGAATTCATTGTTTCCTATCAGCACCAGTCCAATGGTCTTTTGGAGAGGATAATAAAAACAATTCGAGACATGATAACTACTTTAATAAAAAGTGGTTTTGAAGAACAGGACTGACACGAACTGCTACAGAGGATCTAGTTTAGCATTAATGCTACCAAGCAAAGCTAAACAAAATTCTCACCGTTTGAAATTGTCTACGGTCACAAAGTGAATATCCATTCGGTATTGGATGAGGTTATCGGGGTTGAGACGGATATTACAAAGGAAGCGAAAGTAAATTTGGATACAGCTACAGGCAAAATTGGTTAATTCGAAAATGGCAAACGCTGGCAACGAATTTTCTCGATTGGAGATTCAGTGTTGGTCAGGGTAGAACCACACAAGAGGAAAAAGAATGATTTTCAATATGAAGGGCCCTACGACATTTTGCGTTAATTTTCTCCTCATCAAATGGAACTAAAAGGTTAAGATGGCATCAAGCAGAGAAGAATCGAATGGTTGAAGAGATGGTCGTCCTCTTGTCCGAAGGGTGAGTTAGACTAAATTTGTTTGTTTGAATAATAATAAAAAGTTTTGAAATCCATTTTGTTATGATGCAATTAAAAGAAGATTTAACTAGTATAAACTTCTGCTTAGTGAAATAAAATAATAAGTTTACAAATTTTTCAGAAAAGAATTTCGGCTCCTTGTTAAAAAAGTATTTACTTAAAAATTAAAATCAAATTATAAAATATACAAAGATTATTAATATTGAGAAATTAATGTTAATTTATGGAAAAATTTTTTTACAGTTAGAAATGTTAAAATTCTTTATGATTAAAAAATAGAATTTAGAATGTTAATTTTGTTTAATAGTATTGTAATGATAATGTGTCATTTAATTGTGTTTTTAAATTTTCAAATTAAAAAATTTCAAGATGTGTATTGTTTTTTGTATTAGGAAGAAGTTGATATCAGTCGAAAAATTCTTAAGATCGGATTAGCATTTTATCTGGATATTTTGAAAAGGCAAATTAATTTTGCACCTGTTGGACTGGGTGATTTTTCTCACAGTTTCATAGTCAATTTTCCCCCTACAGGCACTGACTGCACACAAGCCCATGCATTAAATGAATTCAAATTTATAATTGTTGCACCAATCGGCTTTACTAAGATACAGGATTCTCTAATGATAAATCAAATCAAAGTCCTTGTAAAATGATTTTTGATATTTTTGTATCTATTGTTAATGTAGTCAGAATTGGTGAGAAATGAACTTTCGATTTATCCTCACTCACATTTCGATAAAGATCGCTTGATATTTACAACATTCTCTGGGCGATATAATTTGCAAAATATATCTGCGAAAGAAGTCGCTGTGATAGTGAGCTATTTGAAACGATATTTCCAATGCGCAATGGGCATGAGCCATTCATTCATACCAAAGCTTCTTGGAATTTACTCCTATAAAGTGTGGGAATATATTCTTCTAACTAAATTTCAATACTTTTAGGCAAACAATAATAAAAACAGTAAAATTGTTAATTTCCTCTTAAGAGAAATCAAATTTCCCATTGATCTTCGTATTCACAAACAGTTCGAGTTATTTCTGGATATCAATTCCAAGATCAAGGATCCCAGGTCCATCAGTAGTGGGCTACTTGAATTCAAGTACTTATCTTATTTTACGTTTGATTTCTGATTTATCTTCTTTATAAAAAGATTTCAAAATTCCTTTATTATGAAATCAACAAAACTCCTTTTGACTTTTAACGGAAAATATTACGGTCAAATAATAACAGCAATGAAATTTAATCATTTAATTATCACTCTCAAAATGCGGAAAATTTTGAATTGCATCTTCTAATGAATCTACAAATGTTTTGTAAAGTTAATAGGCCAATTTGAAGCTCTTAGATATTTTGAAGTCGAATCTGTATCTATTATAGTTCCTTAAATATTTGTGAATCTATTGTTGATAGTGTTCATGCAGCAAAAAAGCGTGTTTACTCACCTTACTTTTTATAAATAAAAACAGAATAGAATTTTTATATTTACTTTAGAAATTTATCTTTAAATCTGTTAATTTATTTTCTTTTTTTCGGATTTCAAAAATAAGAATTTTATAAAAAATGTACAGTAATGAAATTTTAAGGAAACAGTTTCTTTAAAAATTCCATAATATGAGAAAATTTTAGATAATTTTTAAACTTATTCTCAGATTTCCTACTTCTTTTAATCTTTTTATATTTTTTTCTAAATATTAAGTAACTTATAAAGGCTAAGTTAAAAGATGAGTCTCGTTTTAGCCTACCATTTACAGATAAAAACGATGAAATCATAAAAATGATCAAGAAGACCGTCACATGAAGTTATGAGATTTCCAAGGATCTAAGCAGTTGTCAAAAACTGTTTGAAATCATATAGAAAATCTTGGTTACAAGAACAAGCTTGATTTTGAGTGTCTTAATTTATCTGAAAAGAGTTATCAGCAGGACTTATCGATGAGCCAATTTTGAAGACCTGAATGCTGAAAAGCTCATAATAATATAAATATTAATTAATGAGTTTTAAAAATAAATAAATTAATTGAAATAAACCTCAGTAAAGGTGGACAAAGATGTTTATTTATTACCCAAATTATCTGGCTTGATTAGTTTTTGTCTAATGTACCAATAAGCTTAGTTTTTTGAAGTATGGACAAGATTGACCAGATTAAGAGAAAACATATTTATTAAAGCAACTCCCAAAAACCACTCACCTATGAGAATTTAGAATACTTACCAGGTTGAGTCAAAAGTTATTAGCGTTTTTTTAATAAATTGAAATTGTTTTACTGCTTCATTATTACTATATT
>JBBMKC010211449.1:0-13028 GCA_037834085.1 Bipalium vagum | reverse complement strand
TAATAATAAATTAATAATAAATTAATAATAAATTAATAATAAATTAATAATAAATTAATAATAAATTAATAATAAATAAGTTAATAATAAAATAATTAATGATTAATTAATAAAAAATAATAATAAACTGTAAATATTTCATTATTTGATTAATTTAATATACAATTTAATATTTTAATATTTAATATTTAAACATTTAATTTTTAATAATTTTATAATATTTTCCAATTATTGAGAATGTTCAAAATACTTAAGAATTGAAAAGAAACTTAATATGAAAGAAATAGTTTGAAAAGAAATTTTCTTAATTAATTAAATAATGAAATATTCAGACGATCTGGGGGTTATGTTCGATTATTTTCCTGAATATCAGTATACAGGGAATATCATATTAGGTCAATATATTTTATAAAAAATTTAATTATTTTATGGTAAAATAAAAAAAGGAAAAATTTATGTAGAAAAAATTAAAAGGTTCTTCCAACATTTTTATGGCTTAAACTATGTTAATTTTATATTTTTTTTCCAAAAAATAATTTTGATTTTCCAGATTTTTTGATAAAGAAAATTTTAAATAAATATTAAAAATTTTTTCAATGTTTTTTTATTTATATTTTTATATTTATAACGTTTGCCTTTTTATTCTTAAGATATTTGAGCTTAATAATAAAATAATTTAATATCTTAATTTTTTAATATTGATATAATTTTTTGCTTTACCTTTTATTAATGAATAAAAATTTATTGGATTTATATAAAAATAATATTATAATTAAAATTTTTTTTTAACCTTAAAAATTATTTTTCTTCGGTATTATTAAAAAAAAGAAAATTCTAACCGAACAGGATCGTTAGTACTGAAGACCTTTTTTTTCCAACATGTTTTTAATAAAAGGTTTTTAAGGTATTATTTAATGAAGATTAGACCGGTCTATGATCTATTATATTCTTATTATATTGAATGTCGTCAATACCCTTGATGAACAAACTATTGTCTTTGTAACAATCGTTATTGAAACATGAGCGAGAATATTCTTAAAAGACATAAAAGTAGACCGCCACAAAATATGTGGTATACAATAATCAGATAATTTCTTAAAAAGAATAAATAAATAATTTATTACTAATTATGGACATCACTGGAGAAAATACGACAACTGATAAAATACTTATTAGGCGAATCCACAAAGTCGGGTAAAATGTAAAAATATATAAATAAATAAAATAATAAAATACAAAATATTATAAAGCCTTAATCAAGGATATATTCTCACTCATTTTCTGCAATCTTTCCTCCCTCCAGGAAATTTATTTTTGCCATTTGTATTAAAGGAAATTTGAAGAAGAAACTCAGAAAATTAAGTTTTACATCTTTTGTATGATTATATTGTGGCATTATCTGTCTATCTATTCATTGTCAGGTTTCTTTGACAGTATTGTAGAATATCAACTTTTGGCACAATTAACAATTCTATATAAGAATAACTCGAGCTTATGACAGCACCAAATGACTTGTAAACATTTATTTGTTGCTTAATGTGGATCTCTGGTAGCTTTTCTTTCCAGGGGAAAGATACTTTGATTGGGCTTATAATGCTGAGATTGATAGAATCTGAGAAATGGGTCGTTTTCAAGCCGACACAAACAGTGGTGTCAAAAGAAAACGAAGGTTTCATCAAAAAGTCATGGATGATTGGGAGTTCAGAAGGCATATCACCAATGTTCAATTTTGATAGAGTCTATATATAACGATGTTTACATTAAATAAGTATTTCTAATGGCTTTTAAATATGGCAATAAGATATTTGGTGATCAATGGATTTTTCAATAATACGCCGAATACTCACCATCTTACTCATAAATGGTGTACTTATGTTTCCATCTTTCTTCGAGAAAAATCATTGGCTTGCAATTCACCTGATTTAACACATCAGACCATTCTACTTGGAATAAATTGGTTCAGTAAATAAATTCGGATAAAGTTCAATCAAAAAAGATATTATTTGGTGAATTAAAGTGAGCTATGAAACGAATAAGACAAGAAATTGTTTTAGAAACTTTCAAAAATTGGACAAATATGTTAGACTGACTTATAAAAAACCGAAGATTATTTGTTATAATAAAAATACATATTATTATACAGAACAGAGTGCTGGATCTTTCAACAAAAAATTAACACAGCATTTTTTATTGGGTACAAAAAATAGAAAATTAAAATGCACCATTCTTTATGGAACACTCGATAATACAATACGCACGAAATTATGAACTGATTTAATATTTTCCCATTCTTATGACTTTGGTGGAATTAAATTCCTTTCAATAATATTTTTAAGATTAATAATATTTTGTTCTCTGTTACCTGTTTCACAGTTACAAAAAAGAAACACAAATTCTGGTCATCTTCATCAATCGCACCATCATCATAACACTTTCAATTATTAATATTAATATTTTTTTAAAAATGATTTTTTAATTAATTAATTAATTTTTTATTTCTATTACTTTTATATTATTATTATTATTATTATTATTATTATTATTATTATAATTATAATAATAATAATAATAATTATTATTATTATTATATTTTTTAATTCAAACAGTTGTTTTACTGCAATGCTCTAAG
This sequence comes from Bipalium vagum, assembly GCA_037834085.1. NCBI lineage: Eukaryota > Metazoa > Platyhelminthes > Tricladida > Geoplanidae > Bipalium > Bipalium vagum. Next base: position 10,399 of record JBBMKC010211449.1, on the reverse strand, counting down.
TATTTATTAAACAACTTCAGTCAAACATATTCCCTTTCGTAAACTTTGTTCATTTCTTGAAAAAATTCCATTTTCGTTTGAAACACAGAAGATATTTTTTTCTGAAAAGTGGATTTGATTAAGAATTTTGTCGTCAAATAAAGTCGAATTGCTTAAAACTTCCGTTGATTAACTAAAAGATTTTCAGACAATATTTTGAAGTGTATTGTGTAAGATGAAAAAAGAGATAAAAATCGAAAATTATTTTTGTTAAATAACAATCATTTAAATATTTTTAAAGTTGTTCTTAATAAAAAAACATTATTGAATCTGTAAACAAATGTTTTTTTTGTTATTAAATTCAAAATAGTAATATTTTACAATTTTGTCAATTTTTTTATCAATTTTTTTGAATAACTTTTTTTTGAAGAATGAATATTATTTAAAAATGTAATAATAATAATTATATTATTATTATTCTTAAGATATAAAATATTCAAAATTAAGTTAAGAAATGAAAAGAAACAAGTTTACTAAATAGAAAAATTGAAAAGAAAAAAAAATTAATAATAAGTAAAAATCAATAAAATTTCTCATTGACTTTTTATTTAACAATTAATTTTTTTAAAAAATTTATTATGTTATTTATATTTTAATAAATATTACCTTTGATTATTTTGCCTTTTAAAAATATTTTACAACCATTAAAATAAGGGGTTATTAAACAAAAGGAAAAATGAATAACTTCAAAAATGAAGTCTATTTTTAAAAAATAAAAAAGAAAGGATTAGACATTGAATTTTTTGTTACAGACGAAGCAGAAGAATTATAATTATTATCAGACATAAAATGAACCTCACTGGCGTTTTAAAAAGTTTTCCATTGAAGAAAATAAAAATCTTTTATTACTGTTATTATTCCGGTAATTTTGATCTCACCATTTTTACAAATTCAAAATAAATATTTTAATATTTTGAAGCGAAAGATTTTGTTCCAAGCTTCCGAAGATATGAGAGGAGGTCAAGGATGTCGCATAGGAGTTTTTTTCTAAAATTAAGTTCATTGTCTACTTTTGATAACGATGAAAAAATGATAAGAAATTTTAATTAATAAATGTACAATTTTGATACACAGGATTTATATGTAACGAAAATTGTAATGGTTTATTAAAGTTTTACTGTTTTGTGTTTCATTTTGTTATTAATTTTATTAAAATGGAAATAAAATAGAATATAAAAGTACCATTTTTATCAAAATATTAAGTTACTGCACAAGAAATTCAGTTTTGTATATTGTTTAAATATATCAAATGGTAAATAATGACTGTTTTATAAATTTGAAGTTCTTTGGTATATCTGAGAATGTTTATAAATTTGGATTATTTTATATTTTGCAATACATTAAGGGTCTAAAAACTTTGACAACCATTAAAGTAAATCGTTTAATTTTTTTATGTTCGAAGTAGTTACACAAATAGTTAAGAAACAAAATGAATAAGAAATAAAAGTTTATTAGATTTGATCACAGTAATAGATCAATAATATTCAATAAAGACCAATTAAAAGTTTTAATCAAAGCTAAGATGTTGATAAATATATAGAGTTGTTAATTGACAACAACTGTCATAAATTATCTTATTCCTTCTTCTTAATAAGAAAAGTAATGAAAGAAATTATCAGTTTAAAAAATATATTATTATCATATATGTTTACATTATAAATGTATATACATAATAATATTATTAACTTTTCTAATAGTCGTTATCTTTTATTCATTATTATTACAAAGGATATTATTATATATTAAATTACATTATTATTATTATTATGATTTAAATAATCATGATTTTATCGTTAAGAATTAATGAAAGATTTATTGTTTTCATTATTAGAAGATTTTTATTAGAAATGTTTCTATCTTCTTCTCCTTTTATTATTATTTCAATAAAACGTATTTATTTTTAAAAAATATAAATAATATTAAACTTGAATATTTTCTATAAATATAATAAGTATCACAATAAATAAGCATACGCTTTGAAACGAAGATGGAAACATCTTATTAATAAGGATTAAATCCAAATATCAGACTAAGTATCTGCAACAGTACATTATTTTAATCCATTCATTAAAGATGAATAGGAAATGGATACATATCCCCATACATTATGTATACGATTTTTAACGGAATTTGCAGAATTTTCTTGTAGAGTTTCAGCATTGAACAATTCAATGTTGAGATACAATTACGAAGGAGAATTAATATCAAAGCTCGTACAAAGGTATAAGAGAATTGTAGTTAATGTAATTATGTTTTCTATTCACTTACTGAAGAAATATTCCTAAAAACGGGTTTTATTTAATTTGAATTTCATAGAAAATGTGAGAAATGCTTATGAAAATAGACTTATTTTAAACAAAACCAATAATAAAAAATAAAATAAATAAACATTGAAGTTTCTCAGTTTTTCATTTGATATCAAAATTTTGTTTGATTAGCTAAAATTATCACAATTACCATTTACGCTTGAGGATGGGGCTAATAAAAAATAAAAATGAATAATATAATAATAGAACTAATTAATATAGATTTCATGAAGTCTTTAGCCTAAAAATGAAAATTGTAAATAATACCGAAAAACACATTTATTATTCAACATGATCTCCTGACAAGCAATAAAACCAGTCCACTTATTCTCTAATAATTCTATTCTTTGTATAAAATGCGAATCTCGAAGATATTGAAAGTACTGATTTACATGTCTCAACTTCCTCACTTCATGCAAAAATCCTGTCACGAAGAAATTGGTTAGTTTCTGAAGAGATAAAATCACTGGCAACCAAATCTGGAAAATATGAAGGGTGTTTAATAATTTTGAAATGTAATTTGTCAAGTTTTGCCATTGTGAGCATGGTCCTGGTGAAAGATAGTTTTTTCTTTTTTCAATCCGTGTTTTTATACGAATTTTTCCCACCAATTAATCAAAAAAGATAATATAATAATTGGAGTTCATTTTTTACACATTTTCTAGATAATTGATCATCAAAATACCATCGCATCACAAAAAAATGCTAAAACCTTTCTCACTGATCGTTTTCTCTTTGGTTGCTTAGGAACAAAGCATCCTGATTCTGTCCACTGCAAAGGTCCTTGTTTTAATTTAGGATCATGATGATAAATCCAAGTATCAACTACAGCTATGAACCGTCGGATGAAATCAGTTTTATTCTTTATTTATTTGAAAAATTAGATTTTTCACGCAACCTATATTGTCTCTGAATGACTACTTTCAACCAGAATATGGTAAAATCTGCAAGTTTCCTCTTACTTTCAATTTAGTTATTCTATTTTAGATATTGATTTTAGATAAGATCACAAAGAAATAATGACTTGAGATTAGGCGTGGAAAAGTGTCACGCGGAACTTTATGTAGTTGTTAAGTATATTGTAATTTTTAAAACCACATGGATAATTAAAATATCATTACGATAAAAACTATATTTCTAAAACATTTATAGTTAGCCTAAGAGGAAGCACAATAATTAAGAAATATATATTCAACTGTAATTTTGATTTTGAGTTTCGAAGATAATTAGATAACCGAATCCTTCAATCTTTTTTTGAGAATGCAGACAATTTAATAAAAATTTTTACTTTAAAATTTAGAAACTAATTTATGTGAGGTAAAAAAATAGGTGGTCTGTGATGAGAATTAAAAATATTTTTTCCTTTTTAAAAGCATTGAAAAATTGTTTTTTGTAAAAATTTAAAACATGATGACAAAAAACAAGTAAGAAGTTATTAAGTCTAAAAAATCGTTTGAATGATCCACTTTCCATATCTATTCATACAGGTATGATAGTAGGACAGTATCATATACGCCTTTAAAGGAGACAATCCCTACCTTTTTTGTCTTAGACATTTGCGAGACTCTCCATTCATTACTCATTAAAATAAATCGTGCTGAACAGCTTTCCCTTACAAGAAATGGTGGCAGTTTTTCTTTTCTGTACTAACTTCATATATTGAAGAAGAAAGATATAAAAGTTGATTAATAAATTCATAGACTTTTACATCAGACGCTGAAGAGATAGATAAGGAATTGGATTTTATAAAAGAAAGGTTAAAAAAGAATGCAAATCCCGATAGAAAAGATCATCAATGAAACAATTAACAAATTAATAATGGAAAAAAGAAAAGATGTAAAGAAAAGTGAAGCTAGAAAAAGAGTTCAAGAGCGTACTTAAAATACCATTTTCAAAGGGGTTTCGAATATTCGAAAACATAATAGAAACAAACTACCGTATAGCAATTTAAATACCATGGGTATAATAGCCCACACATAGGGGAGACACGGCGTCACCTTAGAACATGTATTAGTGAACATTCGCAATTAAGCAGAACCAGTAAAGTTTTAGCTCATTCATTGAATTGTGTTGTGCAAAAAAGGTAAAGTTAGGGCTGAAGAATTTCCAGTAATTATGAGTAATTTTGATAATAACAATGAACGGAAGAAATGCGAATCGCTATTAATATAAGAACGGCAATCAGAGATTAACATTCAAACAGGAAAAGTAAAACCAATGAATTGTCAGTGTATTCCCTGATTAATTAAAGATATTGTTAAAAAAAAATTTTTAATTTAAAAATAAGAAAATAATAATAATTTCGACCAATCAAAATATTAATGACTGATCATGGACTGGTAATAGTTCGAAACGCATGATAACCATGATAATAAATGGTTAAAAAAATTGTTTACAATTGTTGAAATGCGTTTTTTAAAAAATAAAGATTAAAACTAATATTTGAATCGTTCACCATACCAAAAACTCACAAATCATAGTCACAGTACGACCCTTATGAATTTTAGGTTTGTAATTTGAAAATGTTATGACAAATTATAAATAATTATAAATTACTGAGATAAAGAGAAATAAATCCTCCCGGTTAAATAAATATAATTGAATTTTTCTTAAAAACATTTGATAATATTCTCCAGTTTTCGTGTAAAATTAGACAAAGACAAATCTCGGAACTCAGACATCTTTACTGGCAGATTTATATCACCTTATGATGCAATTTTCTGGCCAAATTTAAAACTAATTTTCAATATTGTTAAAAAACCATGTTCTGAAATTCTTTCTGAAACAAAATAAAAGTTATGAAAGATTTCTTAAAATGAAAAAAAATGAAATAAAGCATTATCACTAATACGATAATAAATCAAATGATTAAAAAATTGTAGAAATATAAAATTAATTTTTAAAAAAATCATAATAATATTATATTATAATTTGATTATAATAAATTATAAATTATAATCAAATACAGATGTAACAATATTAACTTTTTATTACACGATTTATAAACTGTTTCACAAATTATTGTTTTTTAATCGTAATGCATATAACTATATAAACCTAGAAAATAAAAACCCGATGACCATGGACCTCTTAGTGGGATATTCACTAAACCCCCCAATATAGAATGCTCTTTTTACAACATAAATGCGTGTTATTTTATTTTTAAATGTATCACAGATGACAACTTTCATTTCCAAAATATTTGGAATTTTACATTTGGCAGATCAATACATCATCACTTTACTGAGTTAAATGAATGAAAAATTTGTTGAGATGAAATAAAAACCAAAGGAAATTTCCTCAAAAATTAATTGAAACTGGTAAGACGAAAACTTTTTAAATTGGAATAAAATTTTTAGTCTTAATATCGTTAGTCTTTCTCCCTTGTCTTATTTAATGTTTTTATTCTTTTTCATCATTTTTTCTCACAATGACAGGCTGGAATTATTAAATGTAGTCGGGAAAACTTCCATTTTTCACATCATTCATTTTTCCAATTATCCCACAATAAAATTATGATTAAATCTCGAACTGTGGAAAGGAATTTGTGTTTTATTCAATTTGGTATATTTTCAATTAAAGAATTTAATGAAAAACTTACAAGACATTATAATTCATTTAATGTAACAAAATTCAGAGACGATATGAAAAATTAATTCTTATAATTTTTATTTTATTCATTATTTGAAAATTAATTGTGCAATTTTATAATTTAAAATTTACCTATTTTAAATGGATAAATCAGTCCTATTATACTGCGTTTTTAATTATTTTTATAAATTTAAATATCAGTTAAATATTGTTGTTTAAGTCAATCATTTATTATTATTAGAGGCAAAAGTAAAAAATTTTAAAAAACAGTGTATTGTAAACAGCAAATTATAAGCTGTACATTTATGAAGAAAATTTTGAGCAAAAAGTACTTAATTTAATTATGTAATTTACTGCACAATACTCTCAACGACCTGGTATCGTTTATGAAGATAAAAGATGAAAAGGAAGCAGAATATTTAGCATTTATGAATTGAAGGTATGTTTCAATACTTTCAGTGTATTAAGTAACTTAATAGTCAACCTCGGCAACACCTGAAGATTACATTAGGATGAGGCATTACCATTGAAAACTTAGATGAAAAATGGATCATCAAAACAATTAAAGATATTCATTAAAGAGAATAATAACATTTTAGTGAAATTAAGCACTTAATTTAATACAGTGAAACCCATTAGGTTGGGCACCTAAAATTTTTGTTAATTAAAATTAAATATTGACTTGCTTTCATGAAACCTCTATTTTGGGCAAAATGATCTGTTCCAGGGGTGTCCAACATTGAAAGGTTTCACTGTATATAGATAATATAATAATGACGAGTATCTCTACATACAATAGTTTTCTAAAATTATTAAAACAACGAATAGTGAGAAATCGATAATATCAAGTAAACATAGTTTTTGGAAATGAGTTTTAATATTCCAATAATAATAATCAATTTTTTTGTACTTTATTTTTATTTCTACGCTTCTAAATTAAAAAATCTTTTTATTCGTGGTGAACAGACTTGTTGTATAGAACTTATTGACCAAACGTAGCCAAGAATTTTATAAGATATAATAAAATAGCAGAAAAAGAATTTGTTAAGTTTAGCATTATTTCAGATCATAAAATATTTTAATTTAAACTGAAATTAATTTCAAAATCTGTCAATTGTGAAATGTCAATTGACTTTATTATATATTTTTCCTAAGCCCCTATTTTTCTCATAATTCCTAAAAGGGACTAGGAATTTGTTTTTGTTTTAGAAATAAAATTTTCAAAAATCCAATATAAATGTAAAATTAAAAAGAACTGAACCAGTTTTAGAATTGAACACATCGGAATTTCATATTAAAATATGAGAATAAAAACTTAAAAATGATTTGGTTGAGCGGAAAGTTCGGCTTAATGCATTACAATTCTATTTTAAATTTTGAAAACGTAACAACAAGAAATCATTATTTTTTACTTTTGTTTGAATATTGAGCAAGTGTATCAAATTATATATATATATATGATCAATTTAATTACTTAGTCAACAAACTTCAAAATGTTCAACTAATAGCATATCATTATATTATTATTTTTAATTTTGGAAAAACTTTTTAGTCAAAAACAAAATAAGGTGTACCAAGTTTAAGGTGTAGGTATTGTGAGTGACTGCACCTATTAAAAGTGATTTGCGAATTTTAAAGTAGTTAGATCTTCTATTTCAGAATGACCATTAACTTTCAATGATTGACAAATAGTAACTTGAATTTGAAAAGGCAATGGAACAAAAATTGACAAATATCAAAGATTTTAAAAAGAAATCAGATCTGTAATTGTTCATTTGGAAAACTGGGATATATTTATTATATTAATACCTCATGAGTTGACATTAAAAATAACGTTTTCTATTGAAAAGGAATAAAGAACATTCATTTTTAAAAGTGGCAAGCGATGAAAATTGGTTTATTTATGAAAAATATTTAAAGCAAGATATCGTGGGTAAAGCTAAAAGTCGTTCCAAAAACCAAATCTGAAAAGGATTTATTTTAGTTTTGTGAGATTGGAAAAGTATCAATTGTTATGAGTTTTGTTAAGTAATAAAACCATTAACTCTGTTGAGTATTGTTGTAAAATAGATGAATTGTATTATAGAAAATCAGGAATAATATTAAGTGTAACAGTTGAGAATATCGATTTAATAAACGATATTTCCAAATATTAAAATAAATTGTTTTATTATTCATATACACTGGTTTTATATAATATATTTCACAAATTTTAATTCAAAATATGTCGTACATCATAAAAACGATTGTAATATATTTTTTTCAATAAATGTGTCTTAATTTCAAGTAAATAAATATCATTTGCGCACATTTTGATTTTTCTATATATTCAAAAGAAAAATCAGTTGAAAGTATTCCTAATATTGTAGAAACATATGCTACAAAGCTATATCCTAGAAACATTCGAAATTGGTTCAACAGATATAAAAATAGAAATTTCAATGTCTTTTTCAAGTTGTACACCTAATATATATTTCATCTTGAAAATAAAATCCTCCATGAAGCACTTATCGTTTTGTAGTATAAGAATTTTGAATGAAATACATCATGCCAATCTGTATATTCTCCTATCATTGATCTTCGAATTTTCTTTTTTTCCTTGCAAAATACCTTAGATGACAAAGAATATCAATCTTTAAAAGATATAAAAAATAAGGTGGAAAAGTATTTCAGTCAAGAGTTCATAAACTTAATTATGAATATCATGATACTGCACAATTGATGGGATCATATGATCCTGTTTATATATTGATTAAGTAGTTTATTTGTGCTTTAAATATTTCTTTTAATTTTCTCCAAGAAATATGACAAGATTTTTGTTCGCCAAAATATTGAAAAACAAGTTAAGATGCAGAACATTAAAAAATTAAAATATTTAAGTCTAGCTAATGAATGAGAGAGAGAGAGAGAGAGAGAGATTAAAAAAAAATAAAAATATAATTGCTCTATTATTACAAATCTGATTACTTTTGATCATTTGTGATAACTAATCAGTGATCAAAATTAAAGTTTTCGGATCATTTTATATTATTTGTCGGAAATGATAATAAAATATTTCATCGTGGAATAAAACAAAATTCATCCATTGGAAAATAAATTTAGAAATTAAATATTTGAGCTGTCTTTTGTTTGTTGATGATAAACAATTGATCCGATTTCAAGATGAAAATTTATTTTCAAAATCAAGATTTTATTTTACTAAAATTTGTAAAATATTTTCTATTATTATATTATAATTTGAAATTCAATAACTTAAGTCCATGGTGTAATCTGTAAGTGACCGAGAGAACAATAAAATCATCTATTTGAGAAATAATAATAGTAATAATAATGGTAATAATAATAATAATAATGAAATATAGTAAAAATAAAAATAGTTAATAATAATAAATAATTAAAGCTATAATAATAGTACTCTAACGAGAACATATAAAGAGCAATATTTATTAGTTAATTTTTTAAACTGGCGAGAAAGTAATGTATTTTATATGAAAATGTTTTATAAAATTAAGAAACATTTCTTTATACATTAAAGTCTATTAATTATCATTCCATTAACAATAAAGCTTCTCATCTCTCAAACCATTAAATTTTTATAATCAGTTTTAGCATCTTTCTTTTTCCAAAATGATTTTTCACTTTAAAAGTTTCACAGCAAGAGGAATGGGTAAAAATATAATGAAATGGTCTATGAAATATTTGGTATATCTAGCAAATAATCCAAATGAAGTTTCACCAAATTTTCTTAGCAAATCATTCAGAAATGTGATTTTCTGTTATCTTGTTGCAGAATAGCATCTTCTTGTTAGCTAGTACTGAATATGTGTATAAATTCTTTATGTTAAATGGGACAAATTAGCATAGTAGACAACAGTGGTAATGATTTCACATTAAACAACTAACACAATGAAATTTATCTTATTTTTCCTACCCTATGCACAACATTAATTTTTTCTTATTAATATTGAACTTTGCAGGATATAATGGCATTTGATCATGTAAACAATGAGTCCCTTCCAGTACCACATTATTGTATGTAATCCAGTTATTACATACAATTAAAGTGTATGTTGTTGCCTGGCAAATAAAACCCAATAAATATCTTAATAATCAACATGTATATGATCAGTCACATTTTAAAGAATCTAGTTACAGAATCTCTGAATGTATTTTAGTGTCTTTATGTAATTTTCAATGACTGTGAGATACCTGACATTTTACTGTAATTTCTTTTCTCCAATCGATTTGGGGTAAGAAGAATTGCAAAATATTGTAACAACGCATGCCTGGGACCTAAGCTTGAATCCTCTTTCAATGCCCAATTCTGCTCATTTCTGCTTCCGATATAAACATCAACTAGTATTTTTCCTACAACATTCATTGTATTATTGTTTGCGGTCTTTATTGTCTCCATACATTTTTGAATTCCAGGACTTCCAATTTCTTGAAAAGTCTTCAAGCTC
>JBBMKC010211438.1:0-13028 GCA_037834085.1 Bipalium vagum | reverse complement strand
CTTTTAAATATATTAAGTTATACTTTTAAATATATTAAGTTATACTTTTAAATATATTAAGGAATAACCCTGTATATAATAAAATAAATTCTTAAATAAATCAATAAATTATAAAAAATTAAAGATTTGAAAATCCATATATTTGATAATTGAATCTGATTGTAAATGGCTTTAGAGAATAAAACTAATGAACTTTAAGCTTGATATAAGGCTGAGAGGATGTTAGATGTAATCAAAGTTTCTTCTGAGAAGAAAGTTAGCTACGCCCAGTCTACAATTATCTGGTTTTCTAATTCAAGAACTGAAGAATAACTTAAATAGTAAATTTGAATCTTACATTATTAATACCACATATATTAGAAGATATTAAAATAAATATGTTTTGTATTTCTCTTTGTAACCATTTGTGTACTATCTCAAATAGGAAGGCTTAAGTGTCCCTTAAGGGACTCGGGGCTCAATCAAAACTCTTAATTAAATTAAAAAAATAATCAATTTGGTTTAATTTAAGTTTTTAGGTTAAAATGATAACATTTATTTGTATTTCTATATAGGACGAAGAAAATAATTCTTGTTATTTAGAGATTGGAAAAATTACGATTACTTCTAATTCCACTTAATAAAAAATTTGAAATAGTACACAAATCCGAGCCAAAATTGCAGGAACAGATGAAATCTGCAAAACACAATTAAAATTGATAAGTGATATTTCTATGTATATTTTTGACTATCTCATACAAATATGCACTTCTGAGTTTATTAAATTAATTTAAATAAGAATAAATATTTATAAATTAAATAAATAAATATTTATATATTATTTCATTATCCGTTTTTGTTAATTTCCCTGACAAATCGATCAAGCCTTACTTTAGGATTAAGAAATCGCATTGTTGGACACACAATTTCTTTGATTATCGGGAATCAAGAAGATTATTTTGAATAAAATAAATAATAAAATATTCCAATTTGTGATACAAAATATATAAAGTTCCATTCGCTTACTGCCTCTTTTACTTACACTTACAGATATGGAGTTCATAAGCCTATCTCGACTAATTTTGTAAGTAACCAGACACAAATCGACCAAACTCTTAACATTTAACAATTTTTTCAGGATTTTTCATAATAATTTTTAAGTGATGTCAATAGAAAATGGAGATAAAATATTTAAAAATGGTGATTGTGAAAGAAAGTTACATTGAATGATAAACAGAATGATTTGAAATAATAATTGAAATGATTTAATAATAAAAATTTTTAAATAGTACCGCGACGAGATCGGTGCTGAAACCCTTGTTCAAGTAAATCCAGTGCAGGGTTGGTACAAATCCAAAGATTGCTAATAAAAGAAAAATTAATATTTTGATTGAAAAATTGTCACTCTCCATTCTTGTTGGACACAACTGAACAACAAGAACAGCGATCGTTAAACAAAATGTTAGAAAAGCATAAAACTTTCCCCATCCCTGAAAAAATGTTCCATAAATATAGAAATCAATAAGCTTTCACAAAAAGATAATTTTAAAGTGCTGATTAGTAATACTAATAATTAATAATATTATTAATTAATAATAATAATTAAAATAATTAATAAAAAAAATAAAAAGAAATAATAATAATTAAAATAAGATAATAATAAAAAATAAAGAAATAATATTAATTAAAATAACAATAATAATGATATTTAATAATAAAAATAAAATAAATAATGAAAACATATATTATTTGACATAATAATGTGAATAAAAAAATTTCTGAAATTTGAATTTTTATGCAAATAAACAGAAATAATTGTTAAAAATTCTAAAATAAAAAACCAGAACGTATAATAAATAATGGAACAAGTGACGGATAAGGGTGGTTCGTAAATCAACATTGCAAGGATCAATTCAAAAAATATAAATATATCTTAATACAATTACCAGCATATAGTAATGACCATAAATTAAGCAACTTAAAAGTCGAATATTTGTGAGCATTCATAATAATTAGGAAAAAGAATAATAAAATAGATAAAATCTTACCGTAAAACAATAAAATGCATAGTAAATCCCAGGTAAATAACACCCAATTAAACCAATACAAATTCCCATCATATCAATGGATAAAAAGAAACGATTTATTTTCTCACTGTGACATGAGAACAAGTGATATAAGACCGATGATAGCATACATATCTAAATGATAATTGAAATATCTTTAAATTTAATATTATAATTCGAAATATTTATGGCCAATAAAACATTGTTATAATATTTTCCGTTTTTAAATTTTGCTGTTTTATTAGAAAAAACTACGCAAATTTTGAAGATGAACATCAGAACAAAAGGAAGTTAGTAAAATATTGGGTCGGAAGAAATGGTAATCAGAAGAGTTTTGATCAGATAAACATTAAAGGTGATGTAAATGATCTCACTTTTTAAAAAATAATGAGTTATACAGGGAATAAAAATATTAATTAACTGATTTCAAAATAATTTTATAAAATAAAAAGAATCTTGGAGCAATTGAAATATTCACTTATGAAATCAAAGATGTTTAATAGATTTTACTAGAATTCAAAAATTCAGGTAATTATGAAAGACTTAAAAAATAGAAGAGTAAAAAATTACTAACCATAAAACACAATAATCCAAATGAAATGACAACATAATCAAGGTAATTTCCATTTTTTGTCGGTAAAAAGACAAAAATATCGTCAACTAAAAGATAAAAGAAGATAAAAAACCCTATTAAATGCGACCAAATATTAATTGATTCATTTGAAAATTGAAATATACTAAAAAGCAACATGTTATGTTAAATAATTAAATGAAATAGTAAACTGCCTCTTTAAACACTCATAATAAGTATACGAATTTCTGTATCCAGATTTAATGTGAGAATTCCATTTTAAGTAGTTAGGTAATGACGTATAATATTGCAATCTTCTAAATTTATTGTAATTGTTTGAATTAAAGCTGTGAAAAATAGGTAAAATCATAACAAATTGAAGATTTCAAAATATTATGAATTCTTAATAAATAACTGATAGCTTTAAACAAATGAGTTTTTAGTGTGAAATTTTAAAAAAAGTGATTTCTTTTTATGAAAATATTAATTTTAGATTTTTTTTCATTTTACCATAACTTATTAAATTAGTTTAATAACAGAAGGATATTATTTATGTAATTTTTTCATTATGCATATCTTGGATAGTCGTGAAGGTTGTAGAACTTTTATATGAATTTTATGAGTAGTTGGAAATGAGTAGTAAAATATCTGTCATAATATTTTTTATTATAAGGTAGGTGAAGAGTACCTCTGATACGAACTACTTTTCACAAGCTAGTTAGGTGGAAACTAACAGCAAGAAACAAATACATAGACCTCAAGGCTCTGCTCGTACAATAACGTAATTCCTTCTATATTACCTATATTGAGAATACAAAAAAAACATTGGCATGAAAATCAATTTTTTTACAAATCAATTATTTGAATATACAAATCAAAATGAATCCCATCAAGCTAAGGATTACTTTCAGATATATGATATTTTAAAAAAGAAGAAAGTGATTCTGACTGCTTAATGAATAAAAATGTTTTCAAAGACATTCAACCATCACAATTTTTTATCCTGTCTCTAAATATCAAAGTTATATTCTTGAGTAGTCATTTGTAAAAAAGAATTCAAAGTCAAAGCAATAATAACAATATAATTCATTAAATCCGATTAATCAAACAAACTTTTCAAACTTGGACCTCAACTTTTATTAAAATTAAATCAATTATTTTTTTAAAATTAACCAAAATTTATTTAAAATATTTATTTAAAAATTTTAAAAACGTAACATTATAATTTAAAAAACTTTAAATTAAAAACATTTAATAATTGTTAATCTAGGTATGAGATCCTTATTTAAAAAATTCAAAATAACTAATTGTTCGAATCACTCCTTATATCCCCCCTCTCAAGAATTTTTTAAACTTCTCAACGTTCCTCTCCAGAATTCTTCTACCTGCGTTCAAATACCTTCTTACATGTATCTTTCTTTGGATTCGATATGGACCTTCGTATCTTTGCTGGTGCTTGTTCCTCGTTTCCAATTTGACCAGGACTCTATTCCACTTCCGTTTTATTTACCTTCTCTCTCGATGGATACCATCTTTCTCGATCTATGCGCCTCTCAAAAATAATTTCTGTGGGGCTCCTTCCTGTCGTCTTCTGCGTTATTGCATTCAACGAGAACTCGACCTCTGGCAATAGTTCCTCCCAATCCTCCCTTCCTTGCTCTGCTCTAGTTGCATCCAGTCTTTCCTTAATAGTTCTAAATTGTCGTTCGATCTGGCCATTAGTGTTATGGTGGTATTGGCTTGAGAACCGCAGTTCTGAATTTATACTTTTCTCGAACGCTGCCATCTTCTTTGACTCAATTGTTTTTTTCGAAATCCACATTGATAGTCTTAGAACTACCAAACTTGAAAACCCAACTTTTTATTATCACCTCTATAATAAACCTCTATAATAAATCTATCACGTCTCTTCGTCCTGCGTTGCTACCGCAGTTAAACTGATATATTTACTGTACTGATCTATTATGCATAGGATGTACTTTTTCTTTTTCCTGGTTTCCATTAAAGGACGGCAAATATCGACATAAATGTTCTCAAACATTTCAGATGCTTCCAATTTCACTGTGGCCCCTTTTGTCGCTGATGTAACCACTTTATGCTTCTGACAAGCTTCGCATCCTTCCGTACTTTATTCACAAATCCTTTATATCATGTTTTCTCTTCATATATTCCACGACCTTCTCAGTACCTGCATGAGCTAAAAATCTAGGAACATGTCATATCAAGTTCTTTTCTGCATCTTTAACATCTTCTGTGCCTATTGCATCCAACATCCTGACTTTCACCTTTCCCTTCTTCGCCTCCTCATGCGCTAATTGGCAGTTACTACATGTTTCGCATCTTGAGTTCACATGTATCGAAGCCTTCTTTTATTCGATTTTAATGTCAAGACTCCTCAAGTAATTAATCCACATTTGGAATTGCGACGTGATCGGCTTCTTCGTACTCATCATGAAGGTAATTGCTTTATGGTCTGTTTTCAGTCTGAACCTCCTTCCGTATAAATAATGTTGAAAGTGATTACAAAAGTAATAAATGAACAGCAATTCCTTTCGAGTAATACAGTAACCAATTTCATGGCTGCTCATGGCGTGAGAGCCATATGTTATCACTAGTTCTTTTCCATTTTTGTTCAGTTGAGACAGAACTGCTCCTATTGAATCAAAGCTCTAATCTGTATCTAGAATAAATTCCTTCTTAATATCGGGGAAACACAATACGGGAGTTAATGCTTTTTTTATCTCCTTGAACGCTTCTTCCATCTTCAGTGTCTATATTAATTTTTTCTCACTCCAAGAGCCTAGATCTTTTCGAGTATTCTTTTATAAATCTTCTATAATAGTTACAGATCCCTAAAAAGCTTCCCAATCCTTTTACACATTTTGGCCTTTCGAAATTTTTAATCGCCTCCAACTTTGAAGGGTCTGTCTTTACCCCCTTTCTACTCACCACATGACCCAAGAACTTTATTTCCTATTTGACCAAATAATGACTTGAAAAATTATATAAAATATTCATCTGAATTTTACACAATACAATTTTTATATTAAAAAATATAATCAAGTTTTATATTTTCAGTTAAATTTCATTGATAAAGTACAAATATACAAAACAAAAATAGACAGCACAACATTAAGAAAATATAATTCCTCGTTAACATTCTTGAAATAATATCAAATCAATTTAGATAAAGTCTTATATGAGTGGTGGATTTAGTTCTACAAACGGGGCAAATAGCGAACCTTTTCCCACATGTCATGCAAAATACGTGTCCACAGCTCAAAACACAATCAACCTCTCTATCGAAGCAGATCTTACATATCTGAAAAGAAAAAAAATAAAAATTTTATTAGAGTTAGTTTCTAATCAACATTCTTCCCCTTATCCATGAGCCGGGTTTCCATTCGGGGTTTCATTGCCATCTTCAGTCTGTCTTTATTGTGAGTCTGTAATTTTGGTCGTTCAATAATAACCTGCTTAATTTCTGAGATTTTTTTCTGTCGGTTTTCGATTTCCGTAATAATGATATTAGCACAAACCTCGTTCCCACTCTCTATTGCTAGATCTAATGGTGACTTTCCATTCTATCGATAAAGTGTATTAATAATTGATAGATTTTTATAAGTATTTTTCAACTTTTAAATTATTACAATTAATTATTATTGTTCAAAATTAAAAACATATCTAAAATCTCATAAAAATGTTACTGATATTTTAGGGTCCAAAGTTTTATCATTTTATGTTATTTTCTTTTTGAAACATAAGCAGAATTATTATTTATTATTTTATTAATGTGTTTATAAAAAATCGATATTTCACTAAATAATCATTATGATTGATGAGAAAAATAAAAAATAAAAGATTTAAATACTTACAATATCCTCGACTTCTAAATTGCACTTATTATGGATTAATATTTTGACAATTTCGATATGACCACTTTGCGCAGCGTAATGTATTGGTCTTCTTTTTTCCTGAGAATACATAATAATTATTAACACTCAATTTATTTAATTTTATATTTCTTATAAAGATTTTTTCTGTTGGACATTATTACCTTACAACAACATTATGTTGTGATGATAAAAGAATATTAAATTCGAAATTAGAAAGATAAATATAAATTTCCAAAAAAATATTTAATTAAAAAAAACCATCATTTTATATAGAACTGGTTTAAAAACTAAAAAAATTGATCAAAATGATTATTCAACTGTTGCAAGAAAAGCCCAGCAAATCACGTAGACAATTGTCTGACGAATGAAATGCTTCACATGAAATATTTCGTAAAGCGGTGAACACATTGCATTTGAAACCATACTTCCCCAGATTGGTTTTGTCGTTGGTAGAAGATGATTTTGACAGTCGAGTTGAATTTTTTGAGGAATTCCTTACTCGAATTGATAGAGATGCGACGAGGCTAAATTTCATATTGACAACTGTGTGAACAGACACAACATTTATTGGTGCTTAGACAATCCTCGTCTTTCCACGAGTTAGTTTAAACCTTTATTCCAGAGATCGCTAGATCTACTAAGAAAGAAATTGGCCAAGTTCTTTTTAATGTTTTCCTCCTTTTCAAGAAAATACCTTTAATTTTCCAATCAAGCTTTTGGAGGATGGTTTTGACAATATTTGGTGTGTGCAGTTTCGTGTTAAAATGGAGAATGACTTTAGGTCGTATATCCGTCTTTTCTCTTTCAAAATATGCTTTACTTGACACAATTGATTTATTTACAGGCTCTTGTCGTTTGTCCTTCTTTTCTGGATCATTTACCAGTGCATGAGTTCACCAAATTTTGCCAAACATAGATCATGTTTTTCTTATGATGCAAATCTTGTTTAATTCTGAGCGTTTCTGTGCTAATTCATTGTAAATGTACGGATCGGGATTGGACATATATGACTAGAAATTGTAGTGCGTAAAACTCATCTGTGAGTTCAAGGAAGATAAGTCAACAATGGGTTTATAAAATTATAAAAATTATAACTCTTAAAACAAAAACGATATCATACTCAGACAACCAGAATTTCGTAACGAATATATCACGTCCAGATTATGCAGACCAACTGATATATAATCCGAGATAATAATATTTCAAAAGAGAAAAGGCGTAAAGTGATCGACTATTTTAACAACTTAAGATTTAATTATTAGTAAGAATTTTATTAATTATATTTTCTAATTATATTTTCTATTATTTTCTAATATATATTATATTGGATACATTGTTAATTATAAGATTAAAAAAGTATCAACATTATTGTTAGTTACTTTAAATTTAAATAAAATCTCAAAATCATTTGTATAAATTGACATTTCGTTGTAATTGCACAATTTAATAAATTATCAAATCCTTAAATACGTAAATGTTTTTGTTTTCATTTTTTCATTCCCGCTAATTTGTTTTTTATATTCTCATACCAATTATGGTAGTGAACAAATCTTCCTTGAGGGCCTTTGAGAAACTGGTATTTATATCAATACAAAAGGATTTCTAATCTTCAATTAAGCATAAAAACTGGGAATTTTTCTTAAGAGAATTGTTGTGGAGCCTTTGATATACTGGTATTTATATCAATACAAAAGGATTTCTAATCTTCAATTAAGCATAAACACTGAGAATTTTTCTTAAGAGAATTGTTATTCTAACAATCGCTCTTAGTTTTTTAATATACAAATATATGTGCAATTTTGATTTAAATATAAATTTTAAAGTGTTAATCTAGGTTAGTTGTTATTGATAAATTCTTTCGCTAAAACCTTTAACCATTAAGCTCTTATTTGCTACTTAAATATTTAAGAGACTTAACATGTGCAATTTACAGCACCTTATGGGTAAGGACATATATGTACATAAGTATGAAAAAAAATTTCAATAATGGTAGGAAAGAAAATAATCATAATTATTGTGAAAAGTTTTTAAATAAGAATTTGGAAAAGAGACAGTGTTTCCAGTTCACATTGTTGAAAACTCACTGATTATACTCATAGATCATTGAAGATTGCTAGCGATTATGTCGTAAACTTTTAGGAGCAAGATGCGCAATTGACTATTGTTGTTTTGAATTTTTGATCCATTCTCCTTATAGTATAGATATAATTGTGTCTTATTATCTAAGGAAATGTCAAAATTGTAAATTTGAGAACCAACAGGATATGTAAAAGAACTCAATATTGATGGATATCGTATAATCAATTAATAATAAGAGGAGGCTAATCAGACCCGAGAAATTTTTTAATTATTTTAAAAATTAATTATTATAAATTTAAGTATGCATATATTAGTTAATATTTTAAAATATTTAAAAAATATATGTAAGAAACTTTAAAAGTAAAATTATTTTTAAAAATAAAAAAAATAATTTCCAGGTCTGAGAAAATTTTTTAAAATATTATTTGTTTTATCTCTTAATAAATTTATTCCAAAAAGACTTCTAGTTTTGTTCTAGTTGATATTAATAAATAAAAATCTGATTTAAAAATAAAAATCATATTGCAAAAATACTTTTTATGCATAATAGTGATAACAATATTAACGATTTAAACAAAGTCTAATATTTAATTACAGATATTTAAAAGTGATGAAAATATTTTTAAAAACAGTCTAAGTCCTAGTATACATTTCTAAAGACAATGTTTGAATTGTAAAATACAAAATACTAATAAAAGTCATTGAAAAATAACTGCGAATCACAAAATATTAGCTTAACAATAAAAATGAAAAGAAATCAAATATTGAAAAAATTAATAAAATTCAAAGTATTGATCTTAACAAAACTATGATGAACAATGCAAGATGACATACTCAGTGCTGGACTCTTTCAAAAGATTCAAAGTAAGGTCAACGACACCACTCTAATACGACATATAACGCATAGATGTTCGTAGGTTCTTATATTTATTTTATGTAGATTATTCGCCACAGCAGTGAGACTCCCGCCTCGACATTATTTAAATGAGTTTAAGTTTCTTTCTCTTAACTTGTTTGATCACATTGTTCATTGTCTGTGAAAATCATTCATTTGCATGATTGATTCACTCATTGACGTAATGACAACAATTATTTCACTTACGAAAATCAATAAATTAAAATTGAATAAAAAAAATAAAAGGCTTTAGAAGACCACTTACCACATTTTGACTTTCGAAATTGCAATTGTTTTCGATCAAAGTTCTCACTATATCGATGTGACCAGTTCTGCAAGCGTAGTGAATGGGCTTAGTTTTGTACTTGCAATTAGTTAAATTATTAATATTATTTATTATTAATTAATTTTTTATAAATAAAAAATAATAAAATAAGTATCCAGATTATGTAGAACTAGAAAAATTAATGATATTATTATTATTATTATAATTATTATTATTATTGTTACAATAAAAATGATTAGATTATATTTAATTACTTTGTCATCACTTTCGCTACTGCAATTATTTTCTAACAGAAGTTTCAAGATTTCAACATATCCATAGACACAAACTACGTGGATCGGTTTCCAGTTATCCTAACAGAATTGATCAATTTTGGTCACTTTGTTTAAATATTAATTTACCTTGTCGTCACTAAATAAATTGCAATTATTGTCTATTAATAATTTCACTATATTAAAATAGCCTTTCCAACAAGCGATATGTATAGGTCTTGTTTTTACAGTCTTAATATTATTGATTATTTCATAATTATCTGAATTTATATCGAAAATTTTATTAATGTGTTCAGTGGCAGGAATCTGACATTCAAAGGATCAATTTATGAAAATTTTTGTTTTACTTTACTCACGTTTGCAACACTTTCCAAATCACATTTATTTGCAATCAACAGCCGCAGTACATCTACATTCCCTACTAAGCAGGCTATGTGAATTGGTTTTATATTCCACTAATAAAATAACAAATAAAAATATTTATTTATAATAATTTTCTCACAATCATTTCCTTTTCGATATTACATTTTTTATTGATTAATATTTTCAATACATCGACGAAACCGTATTTACATGCTACATGGATGGCTTGATATTGAGTCTGATGTAAAATGTAAACCAAAATATATAACTCAAAACAAAAAATACATAACGGTTAAATGCTAAATTCAGAAATTCTTTTTTGGCCATTTTTTTAACCTCCGTAGCATTTCCAGTCTCTACCATTTTTTCAAATATATAAAAATGACTGGTAATTACCGAAAATATATTTAAAAATTAAACAAATTTAATCACCTTAATTTCTTTGCTGTATCCATTTCTTTCATAAAAAGGTCTCTTTGAAAATTATAATCTCACTTAAAAATGTTCTATTACTCAAGGTCAGAACTCATGCGTTAGAAGTGTTTAAACAATGACACTCGTTGTTCACAAGTAAATTCCTAATTTCTGGTTTGAAAAAAGAAAAATATTTAATAACATTTTAATTAATTATTTCATTCAGACTTGAAATTTTCTTATTAGAAAATTTTAGAAAGGGATAGGAGTATTTGAAAATAATTTTTTCACAGTTTTCATTTCCTTTTGTTATGATAAATAGTAACGAATTAAATAAGCCTTTCAAAGTGATTATAATTATAAGAAAAAATTTAACACGAAACTGTAACAATGTAATAAAAGTTATTTTAAGATAATAAGTATAAATGTATCAAACAGTTTTCTCATATTAACAGATCTGTAAACAACGAAATTTTTAAATAGATATTTAATAAAATTCAATATTAAACCAATTCGATATTATAAATTATTTATAATTTTTTAAAATTAATATTTCTTATTATTAAAAATAATATATTGACCTTTTTTGGAAAAATATGTGCTATTGATTTTATAAGAAAATTCCATTTGAAAACATTTTACCATTTTCAATAAAAAAATTGTAACTTCATTTCATATAATATTCTTATTTTGATTTCCATACTCTTATTTAACAGTATAAAATAAATATATCTGGTATAATTATAATAAATGTAATTTTAATTTTAATAAGAATAATAATAAAATATTATTTTATAATAATAATAAAAATTATTATTTTAGGAAATATTCTTCCCATTTCATTAATTACCAATAAATAGGCTTTTTGCTCTTTTTTTGTTGGACAAGGACTTCGGTATTTTTACCCTAATAAGTTTTCTCTTTTATCTATCAGCAGTATTGGGTTCCTGATTCCAGTTAATTAATTTTCATTTAGGTATCCTTACAGACATAGTTATTCGCAGCAGTTTTTACTGTGTACGAGTTTGATATCTTTACTCTAGGAGAGCTCTGGATGGCGGCAGTGTGTCAGAGACGAGGCCTCCTAGAGAAATTGTTTAAAGATTATTAAAGTTGATTGCAATTTTCAAAGGAAAAATTACTGGAATCGATCAATCATAACAGTAAATTTTAAAAAATTTTTGAACGTTCATTATTTATCGGTATGTTATTTTCAAGTACACGAATGATATAATAATGAAAATCTTGGCTGCTCAAGAAGCCTCGTACTTACCAAAAATTGGTTAATATTTACTTTTATTTGTTTAATTTCATGTTATTTTCATCTTTGATTGTTAGAATTTTTAACTCAAATTTTTATATTGGATTTGTTCATAGGTATATTATTTTCAACATCATAATAATAGATTGATGTTTAATTTATTTATCCAAATTATCTTAGCGGAACCAACATTAATTGTGTGTGTGATTCAAAGGAGTGTTGACTAACTGGTGTTTAATCTTGGAAATTTCGTCATTAATATTTGTTATTGATTTAAATTGAAATGTTTTTATGTATTATTTTGATTCACTCATGAGATTATTGTAGAACCTAACTATAATTTAAGATATTGAACCAGATAAGTGGAGCTGATTAATCTTAATATTTTTATTTAATTTTAAATATTTAATAAGCATTCAATATATCAGTGTTTAATGTGCTTCAATAATTATGTTAATTTTTTGTAATTAAAACTATTAATACATAGCAAAACAAAATGTAATTTACTTTAAAATATTAATGTAAGATTATTAATTAATTATGCACAAAAACTTTCCGGACAACCTGTTAAAATCAGTAATAACTATTTATTATATATTACTTATTAATTTTATTAATATTAAAAGATAAATTTAATATATTAATAGAATAAACTATTGGTCATACATAATTTAAATTCACATATATTTTTTAAAATTGAAAATATTATTTAAAATTTTATTAAAAATTAAAATTTACTAAATATGTGAATCCAAATCTAATTTGTCTCTGTTTGTTAATCCACTAACATGTAGAAATCAAACAACCCGAAAGTCTAAAATCTTTGTTGATTTTGCCATATATATATACTTATATATATTGTTAAGATTCTAAGTTGTTGATGTTAAAATATAAGGATGTTTGAGTCGGAGCTTGATTAACTCTTAGGTCTTAACGGTTGAAGGTT
>JBBMKC010211427.1:0-13029 GCA_037834085.1 Bipalium vagum | reverse complement strand
AATTTTTTAATGAGTTTTAAAGCTAACATAAACATATTTCTAAATTAACATAGTTCAAATCATAAAACTTTTAATAACATTCGTAATCTACAATTATTTCGATATTTAAAGGGTGGCCAAAAACATATGGACGGCATTGTATTTTAAATAAAGATGAAATATGCTTGTATAAATATTCTTATACCTCTATTATAATTATTGAAAGTCATATTTCTAATTTGAAAAATAATTTTTTATTGATTTATAAAGAATTGTTGGGTTAGCCAAGGACACATCCTTGCCAACCTTGTAAAAGTAGAAGCATGGTAGAGGCCACAATAGGGTTCAGATTGGTTATTATCAATTAATCATTAACACCGCAAGAGGGTCAGAAATAAATTAATAATAATAATAATAATTAAAAAATAATAATAATAAATAATAATAATAATAATTGTTAATTAATTAATTAAAAAGTACATCCAAATAAAAAGGGTCAATTAATTTAAGGTCTAATCTTGACAATGGCGAACCTAAATTGTCAAGATTAGATCAGGGTTCGCAAGGAGGGACCGATTTAGAATTATCAAGTTAAAAAGGGAATTGACATTCCCCATTGATAAAGTTGGTCTACGATTGATTGATCGTCTGATCAGAATAGCATATAAGGAGATAGAATCCGCAGTGTATGACCATAAAATTCTCCGGAGAATAATTGTCAGAAACAGAGCTACAAGGATACCAGAAGACGAGGATAATTGTCAGAAACAGCGCTACTCGGAACGTTGTCAGAAAAAGGACACGAGACGTTCGACGACAAAATATTGTTCAAGAAGGTTTTTTTAAAGTCTTTATGCTCTTCATGCGACAGGAGCACACGACGGGTGATGTGCGGTTAGTGGGTTTCTGAGCGGACCGGATTGGGCTCAGCTAATCACCCTTTGGACCTGTCGTCACAAGTGGTGAGAGTATTCAAATTTTTATTCTTTTTTTTTCTTTTAATTAACCGAATAGACACTTATTTGATCTTGACATTTAATCATTTAATTATTAATTATTACTATTCGATTTTCAGCGTGATAGCATTTGATCTTTCGTTTTATACAAAAACATTTGATTGCAGACATTTTACTGATTGTTGGAAAGATTTTGTTTGTATTGTTATTGTAGCAATAAAGTGTTGTTCATAGTTGTTTGATTCATTCAATTGCGTACACGTATAGGCATAAGTGAAGGGGTCAGTAACTTTGCGAGCTAAGGTTACGACAGGGTTCATAGTGCGTTAATATCGCAACAGAATGATTCTTTTATTTGTTACTAAATAACTGTGAAAACCTTAAAT
Organism: Bipalium vagum; assembly: GCA_037834085.1. Taxonomy (NCBI): domain Eukaryota; kingdom Metazoa; phylum Platyhelminthes; order Tricladida; family Geoplanidae; genus Bipalium; species Bipalium vagum. Next base: position 11,708 of record JBBMKC010211427.1, on the reverse strand, counting down.
ACTTATACTTCCTATTTTATAATAAAGAAATAACATAATTAAATTATATTTTAATATGGAAATTTTTTATGACTAATCGTAATCAAACACAAAAAGAACAGAGTAGATTTTAAATAAAAAACAGAAACGGGAGCTAATATTCTTTTTATTAGTTATAATAAACTCATTTGATAAGTGAAATTTTTGTTTTTAACATAAGTATTTAAGCTGCTTATAAAATTATGTTTACTTTCGTAGTTATTTTTGATTTTGACGCCATACTTATTTTATTAATTTTTTTTATTGTCATTTGCAACAATCGATTTTTAATTTAATTGATTTCATTTATTCCACTTTCTTAAATATAAATAAAACTAGTCACGTTATTTTTGTATAAAGGATTTATAAAAGTTTATAAATAATTGGAAATGGAAATTGAGCTTCAATTTTTAATTTAGATTTAGGAAAATTTATTTTATTATTTAATGGATGTTCTAATTATTTCTCACTACTTTGTCTTAAATTTTTATTACATTATCCTGGAATATATAATTTAAATGTTGAAAATTTATTAATAAAACCAATTTTTAAAAAAAACTCTATTAAAATAGTCAATTGAAATAATTATTTTTTATCAGTAATTTATTTCAGAAGGTAGATAAAATTAAATATAACAGTTTATAAATATATCTTTAGAAATATAATGGAAAATTATTCTTATAATTCAATTGTTTTAACTGATACAATAGACAAATATTTTTAAATGGAAAATATGCGTTCAAATAATTAATTTTAAAAAGTATATTAAATTCTAGTTTTATGACTTCATTAATTAAAATGATAATTAAAATATTTTTTCAAATAATCATAAAAATATTTTAGTTAAAATGAAAAGGCAAAGGAATGACAATTCTCAATATTTCACAAAAACCAATAAGCACTATTCTCCGAGTCCTCGTTCAAAAAGGGGAAGGTCAAGAGAATATTATGATGGATTAAATAAGCTCTCGAATACCCTGTTCAATTCAGATCCAGCCACATTATTGCAACAATTATCCGTTGTAGCATGTGCAAGCCAATTTCTTGATTGTTTGAAGCCCCTAAATATTGGAAATTTCGCAAACAATCGAGATCGGTATGGTTTTAAGCAATTTCACTCATTATTTTAATTTATTGTTTTAGTGGGTCAAACAGAAACATTGATTATGGAAGATCTAGAGAAATATCACCAAATATAAGATATAGTCGTAATTATGATTATTACGACGAGTAGACAATTATAAATTGTTTTTCCATACTGATACTTAATATTCAGGAAGCCAGTTCCTAAGTATGGTACAACTAATACTACAAATCATGCAAGTTATAACTACAGAGAAACCAGCAGGAGAAAAAATGATATAAAATGTTAAGCTTTGGTTTTCATGTTTAATACTTAATTTTTTTTAAATTTAATTTTTAAAATTTTGTTATTAAGTCTTTTAAAAAGATTTGCTTTCCAAATTAATGTTGAATAAAGGGACATTCAGTCATTCGAATCTGACCACGTAAGTCATAAAAATAAGTTGGCATTGATAAAGTGACATGATTCAAAATTTGAACAGTTATGTCTTTGACAATTAAATTTCAAAAAAATTTAGTAAAAGACAATTTTAATGTGAATGAGTATAACTGGAACGCTAATCTCTAAGAGCGAAGGGGTCAAAGCCTATCTAGAATACCATAAACGGAATCCTACGGGATTCAAGAACAAGTAAATGAAATTTACAAATTGCATAATAGTCGTGGTGAACCCTCAAAACTTTACATAAATTTTTCCACATGAATATTTGGCTTTATAGTGACTGACTGCAGCCATTTTTACTATTGCAGTTGTACATAACACGCGTCATCATCTTTCACACGATTCAGGAAATCTTCATTTTGTATATTAAAATACGCTTCTTATGAAGTGTCCATATTCCTATTTTTCTTTCTTTGCTCATCTACTTTAAACGTCTAAAAATATCTTCACTGTTGCTTTCTTATTGTGAACTTATTCCAAACAGTATATGAAATTGATTTTTTTCAATCTATTCCTATATAGCTTCAGTATCTACAACTGGAAACATGTCAGATTCTAGAGTGTCTGGTAAATCGAAATTTCTAACTTTGAATCTGAAAAACCACAATTGATACCGTATATCCCTTATGACTGAATTGGGTCTTTTCCATTTGGTTCCTGAAATATCCCTCATCATAAGTTATTTAGTACAAGCAATATCTGTTTATTCAAAGATATACATTACCAAATGATATAATCATATTGAATAAATAAAAAAACTATCAGGAAAATTTTAATAATATAATAACATTCTCCAATGTTTGATTTTTGATAATTATTTCTTCTATGTTTGGTTTCAAATTAGTACATTTCCCATGCAATTCAAACTTGGAGGATCTCTTCAACATCACTTATAGTTACCATAAATGGATTGATTATCCTGGAACCGCTCAAAAACGAAATAATGTCTATTATAATTTCAAAACGCCAACCTTGAGGATCACGGACTTAAAAATTTTTTTTAGTGATGATTTGTATAAGGAAATTAAGAGTATCAAAGGTCAAAAAATGTCCTTGATGATGAAAAATTAAAGCTTGAAAAGAATTTTGGAATATAAGGATACGCGTAAACCAGTGTAAGGACTCAGTCAATTTTAAAATATCTGCAAATTTAGAATGTTATGCCATCTTCAAGTAAATAGTGAAAATCTTTGATTGATCGAAACATCGTGATATACATATAAAACAAGAATATACCATATACAATACACCAGAAAATTGTAAATCGAGAAGTACCATGTTTGTTGTTTGATAATGCAAAAACACGCATCAAAAATTACATTCGGAAAATTAAAGTTAAAATATGAAGTTTTCTGTATATTCATTGTATCTTTCATTGACAAATTATTTTTCTAAAACATGGATATTCAAAAAAAATGCAGGTAGCATAAAGTAATTAAAGATATATTTCGTTTTCTGAATTCCGACATTCCACTTAACAACATCATTGTATTCATAATTTATTAAATCGCTGGTAACGTATAAAAATGAATTAAAATATTTTATGGAAGATTAAGTTCCAAATAAAAAAACTGCATTTTCAGATGGGACAACCTAATCATTATAAAATAAATAATTCAGTCATTGATAAACGATGGAAATATTAGGCGGCTTTCTGAAATATTTTTTGAAATAGGTTAATTTTTTTCCTATTATTATATTTTTGTAAATTTCGCGGCTGAGGTTTTACTTTTTATAAATTTATGATACAGTGAAACCCTTATATAACGACAGTTTGGCCGTTTCAGAGGGTTGTCGTTATAAAGAGGTTTAACTGTATTTAAATTTTATCATATTTGGCACCATAATTTTTATATCACAAATAAATAATAAAAAATCGACATTGATTTTTTTCTCACATTTTTGTGATTTATCAAAAAAAAAATTCTGTTATAAATTTTTTTCCAACAAATAAAAATTTACATTTGCTCACGTACCGAAATAATATTGACATTTCAAAAACAGTTTTCTTTGCGATTTTAAATTGAAATTTTTTATAATTTTATGTTAAAATACTTTTTCTAAGAAATTACTAAGAAAATAATTTCATTTATTAAAAATATCAGAAGACAAGACATTGTTTTATTCAAACTATGACAAGCAACACATTTCTGTCAACGCGAAATAAGTTTATTTATTCCAATGACGGAGAAATCTGGTCTTCTGGAATTGATAAACTCACTGAATGTCTTCTGAACAACGCTTGTTGTGGAAGATTTTTTCTTGCAGAAAATTTTAAATATGATAAAAAAGAATAACTAATAGGCGATATTTGAGTATGCGGGATGAAACAGACCTTTATATCCAAAATCACTGAAATTTAACAGGGATTGTTTTGCAACGTGTAGCCAGATATTGTCGGCAAGTTTTTTGCAATTTACAATGCAATTCGCCCAGTTCTTGATATTATTCTTCTGATGTTTTAGCTTTTCCTTGAAATAAGTACTGTTTTGAATCAGAACTACCGTGGACGACCATGCTAACACCATGTGATTCTTTTGGTACAATATTGGCTTTGCGAACTGGTGTTCAGGTTTGCCTTTGTGCTAATCGCCGTTGATTATTGTAGGGAAATCCATTTTTCATCACAGGTCAGATTTTTCTGAAAATATTTCAATGAATGAGGCACCCATCCTCCGCGCTTCGATGCTCTCTATCAAGTGGTGGAGGTTGTGTCGAATTGTTGGGTGACCAATTCCAAGATTTTGGATAGGTATCTAGCCGTTGTACGTGAATCTGTGTCAACCAAGATCTTTAATTTATTATTATCAACTGTCGAGGGACGTCCATTACCTGTATTATTTTTAACCAGTTTTACGAGGGATCTCCGTAGCATTATTAATCAATTTGAGCTCGTAAAGTGCAGTTTGTAATTGGAATTTTTCTAACATGACTTGTATTATTATTAATTAATGACTAGTATAATATTAATTTAAAATTACTAATAATAGTAAAATAAAACCCTTGGAAATATAAAATACTTTTTGCGTATTCAAATTGTATATAAATTAATGAGAGTAAACAAATATGTTTTCAGCAAACCTATTATAAAGATTGGACATCTAAAAAACGAATTTTTTTTCTTACTAACCTATTATTATTATACTTTTTAAAGTTTATTTATCTTGCAAATTTCTTATTTTATTTCTTATCGAGAAATTTTTAAAATTTTGATATGTATTTACCTTCTTTATTGTCTACGTTTTTAACTGCTATCCTTCCATATACACTTGGTATGTGGGATAAACAATTTACTGAATATTCTCATTGAAGAAACTTTGAAAATACTGATTTTTTTCTTTGTCTTATTCTTATGAAAAATTTTTTTTTCATTTGTTCCTTGGTTCTATAGAATTTTCAATCATGATTCTATTAAAACTTGATTTCGTTAATTACAACTAAATTAAGTTTTATCTAAAGTCCATTTTAATATTTTTGAAAATTTCAATTCCTGTCTTTTGTTTTTAAAATCTCATTGACTTATAATTGCATTTCAGTCACAACAGTTGAGCCAATATTCCTGTTACTATTTGGAATTAAAATAATGTGCAGATGGTATTCGTTATAATTTATTTAGAATAAAAATCTATTTCATTGACCATAATATATCGTGGTATATATTTTAACCATTTAAGATATTTGAAAGAAAAAGCAAAAATAGTAATGATTCAAAAAATAGATTTTTGTTGATTAATTATTTTTCTTTTCCTTGAAATCTAAATAGTCTACCAATTGATAGCTCAATTTCTTATTGAATAAATTCGGTTTTAAAATTGTTTTTTATTTAACAATGTTCTACTTAATAAATCTAAAATTCCTTTTAACTGATATTCAAATTTTAAAAATTACTTTTATGAGAATAATAATAATGATTTGAAATCGATTAATTGATAAATATTTAAAATATTTAAGGAAATAATTTTTCAAAACCATTTAAAGGTAAATTTTAAGACTGACATTTCATACAAAAATCGTTATTTACATTTTAAAAATTTGAACATTATCTGATAAACATTTTTTAATGAAATTGAGAATGTAACACATAATTATAGATAAATTCTGTCTTATAATTTTTGTATATTTTTACAATAATTTTAATAATCGATCTGGATTTTTCACTGAAAATATTTGAGAAGTCTGAATTAAGTTACTCATTTGATGACAATAATATTTCTAGGGGAACGTCCATTATCTCCTCCACACCGTTCTTATGATCGTTATTCTCATCGGCGCAGACGTTCTCGAACAGACAAAGAATTATCATTTACAAAACAATATTCAACTGTTAGGAATCAGGCAAAAGAAACAAAATTTAACGATTTTCATACATCCAGGGAAGTTATATTGAAGCGAAATTCACCTTTTTTCGATAGTCGTGGCGAAAGGTACATGATGAATATTTCGATCTGATAAATGAAACACACATCTTCCCTTTAGTATTGGTAGTGAAAAAATGAAAAAGGTAAAACATAAATCGAAAAAAAAGCACAGGAAATCCAAGAAAATTAATAACAAATCCAATTCATTATCCGATTCAAAATATCATAGTTTGACGAATAACAAATCCGAATTCATCAAAGGACCCAGAACTCCCAGTTCTCCACCAAAATCTATCCGAATTACAGTAAATAAAGAAACACCTCAAAAGTCCATAAAGAATTCATTGCCAACAGCTTATGCTGTCAATGATCACTGCTCAAGGTAATTATTTATATTTATTTTCATTAGTAAATAATAATAAAGATTATTACTGCTGTTTTATTTTTTAATTTTTCAAAAAAATATTTAAATCTTATTTGATAGGTTAAAATTAATATTCACTTTAGTTATTTTGTTTAGTTGTTATTGATTTATTTAACAACTCATTACTTAAACAAATTATCATATTTTTTCAAGTTGATGAAATTATTTTCTTCTAAATTATAAATTGTGCTTTTTTATTTACTCAATTTGGTTAACATTCCTAATAATAAATTAATTGAATCTGAAAATCATTTTCTTTCCATTATCAAATGTATTTTAATTTGCAAATCAAAGACTACACTTTTTTTCAGTAGGTCTGCTTCAGGCGAGATTCACTCAGACACTACTGACTATTCCTCGACTCCAGCCAAAGTAAATTCATTTATTGTTTTTAAAATTCTGAATTAATTCTTTATAAATTTGATAAAAGATAATTTTCCTTCTTTCTTAATATTTCTTTCATAAAAATTATAACGATTGTCAAGTCTAATAAATTTTAAATTGAAAAATAGAGATTGTATTTCCATTGTTATATTTTTGTTAATTCCATTAAAATTTTCTTAAATAGACCAAATCAACAAAGTATCAATAAATTTCTACGAATATTTCTAAATTTTTATTTATCAGCAAAAAATTGTATTATCAATAAGTAACAATATAAAATCATCAGCATTTTGGAAAAAAAGATTTTACAAATTCCATGTTCAAAAACTTTCGGTTGTTGCTAATGATGATAAATAATTTCTTCTTTGATATTGTTTCTAATGTAGTAACGAAAAAAGATTTCTAAGCGAGCTGATCCAGTTATGTTAATGCTCTCATCAAGAGAGAAAATAGCATAGAAGATTTTATATCTACATTTTGCTGGTGACATATTTTTAGTCATTCTAAAATTCTATCTCTTACCGTGTCTCTCGTCAAAGGTATATCCTTTATTCCTTGAATGATTTTTCGTTCTTTTACAGAAATAAAAGGTAAAGAAGTATTTAAAATTTAAAAACTTTGATCAACAGAAACTGGTGAAACATTAGCAAAAATAATATAATGATGAAAAATTTTGTGCCAACAAAATTTTCCTACCTGTCACTTCTAGCATGATTGTCATTGGGTTGCCATCACTGGTTAAAATTATTGGAATATTTAATAAATCAAATAAAGCTTATATTGTACTATTCGAATATTCTAATTGTCAAAATAATTTATTTTATTAATTAATTTTAATATATTTAAATTTTATTAAAATAAGAAATAATAAGGGTAATAAAAATAGGATATTAATTTATGATTTTGAAGTTTTCACAATGTAATGTCTGTCAACAGCAAGGAATGCTCTTGTTACATTTAAAGCAAAATTTGTATCATTTACCGGGTGTTCAAGTTAAAAGTTTATAAATAAAGCATAATTGTTTTTATCCTGTAAAGTATTATTAAAAATCATTTTATTTAGTCAAATCACCTGATTTGAAAATTTTTTAAACTCGGTTTACATATAAATTTGTTTTGTTTAAATGCATATATAATGACATTTTACATTACATATTTTTAATTTGTAGCAATGTCTTTCATATTATCAAATTTTGACTAATTTTAAGTTGTCTATTTATTTTTTAAAACTGAGAGTTTCACTCAAGCTCAGAGAAAATTTTCCACGAAAAAAAGATAAAACGAAAGAGTGACACACCTTCAGTGCAGAAAATCAGAAAAATGATTCTGAAATTCCAGCAAACTGGTTGTACTAATGTGCGATCGTGTAGACCTTCAGAAGAGAAACAGAATAACATTGGTACTACTTTACATCAGAAAGAGGGAAGAAGAGGGAACTTCTCCGAGCATAAGGAAACTAAATTCTGCTTCAGGTTCATCAATTGGAACTGTTTACATGTATTTCAGACGTGAATTGAAATTTTTTCCGTATAAAGTCACAATTGGGCAGTTTTTCTCAGACAATCATAAGGAAAATTGTTATGAATTATCAAACAAATGATGTCAAACATATCCAAGGTTCATACATTTTTATCCCGAATTGTGTGGAGTGTTAAATGTTCATTCCATCTCAATGGATGAGTGAAAAGACAAAATCTTCGATATTGGGGTTGAATATTCCACATTCTCACCAAAGATCAACGTCTTCATTGTTATATCGTCTTCCTATATAATTCTTTTAGCGTAATGGTAAAGTGAAACAATAAATTCTGAACCATATTTGGATATGTTGATTCACTACTTTATTCCGAAGGTCAAGTCAGATGATTTCCAAATGAATGTCCTGTCTAAAGCCTTGATTTAACACCCTTGGATTTCTGGTTATGGTCATTCTTGAAAGCAAAGGTTAATCCAGACGGCAATAAACCAAACAGTCTTGAAATACTGATGTGATGTATCATACAATCTGTGCAGAGCTGAGCAAAACAAAAGCTTCAAGAAGCTGTGGAAAATATTACTAGTAGGCTATAGAAGCATGTTTGGAAACTGAGGGTGGACATTTCGAATAAAAATTTGATTGGTGCACATATTAGTTTTAAAATTTTTTGATAAAATAAAAAATATTTTGTAAATATTTTGTTAAAAAATAAATCCTCATATTTGAACGTTATAAAATGTAAAATTGTTAGAAAGTTTTTTGTTTATAACTAATAACTTGAACACCCAGTATTTGTACAATTTTTTCTAGACAATTTAGTTATCTGAGAAAGACCATCGGACTCTAAATCGAGAACTATTTCTGGAGAGGAATACCATCTTTTAAGATGATAGTGCTCCAATTCACAGAGCTAGAATTATTAAAGATTGACACGAGGAACATCATATCTAGCCACCACAGTCCCAAAACTTCAACATTATTGAGCATGGTCTTTTTTAGAGATTCAAGTTAGAAGTATATATCCGCCGCTATCATCTCTAAGAGAAGTGGAGGGTGTTTTAAAAGAAGAATGGAAACAATTCTCTGGATAAAATTCACAAATTGTATGACAGCTAATAGATGAATACCTAGGAGAATTGGGGCTTTAATGGCACTTGTTCAGCAAAATCACAAAAATATTTTAAAATTTATTTTTCTTAATTTAAGTATATTCTATTTATTTGTTTTAAAATAATAAAAAATTAAAATGGCGGCTAATGAAGAAAAAGAGTTCTACGAGAATATTTCTACAATTGAAAAAACAATTCAATTTGCCAAAAATTTGAAGCTTTTGTCAAATGATTCTTTTTGTAATCGCTGCGATAGATCTATGTCATTTGTCATCAAAAATTCATATAATGATGGATTCATTTGGAAATGTCCGAACAAGACCTGCAACAAAGAGGTTTCAATCAGGAAAATTTTTTTTTGAAAGTCTAAATTGTCAATTGAGACAATTCTTCAAATTGTTTTTTTGGACAAATGACATCGATAAACATAAGTTTATCATGAAGCGTTTAAATATTTCTTCTTCAACAACTGTGGATTGGAAAAATTTTATGCGATACATCACTATCGAATATTATGAATGTCATCATGATAAGATAGGCGGACCATCAAATATAGTGGAAATCGATGAATGTCAGTTGGTTCGCCGAAAAAAAAAACTGTAGGACATGAAGTGAAAGAACAGTGGATTTTTGGGGGAATCCACAGGAATACTCGCAAAGTCTTCTTTATTCCTGTGGAAGATCGCTCAGCGAAGACTTTGATCAATTGTATCATTGATGAAATTCACCCCGGAACTGTAATCATGTCAGATATGTGGGCTTCATATGGTGGCATTTCATTTTTATGCCTGTTTCATTTTTATCACTGTTTTTATTAACCACAGTGAGCATTTTGTAGATCCTGTTTCACTTGCAAGTACCAATACAATTGAGTAAATTTGGCAGAAATTGAAGAATAAACATAGAGAAAGATATGGCACTCATCGGCCTCATCTTTATTCTTATATCACTGAATTCCTATGGAAATATGAGTTTCAAACATCGCAGATTCGAAAATTTGGTTGAACAAATATCGTTAATGTACAAATGTTAATAATTTAATAAAAAATTTTCATTTTTCATTTTTTTGATTTTGCGGAGGGTATTTAATTGCCTCAAAAGGTGGACCTACACTATATTAAAATATATATATATTGCTTATTTTCAAGGTTTTCCATTATTTTGTCCATCTCCTGTATATTATCATATTATTATATACAAAGTGATTACGATATGGAAGTCGAATTTCAAATTACAGTTTTGGAGTGAATGGAATCATACTTGTAGAACTTATACAATTTAAGAATATTTACGCATTTACACAATTGTATCATAATATTTTATAATAATCTGAGCCTGTATGTTAGAACAAAGTTAAACAGATATTCATGTCTTAAGCAATTACTATATTATTTTTGAGAAAGTATCAGATTTGTCTGTTTTCTAGTAACCAGTGTTTCTCTATTCATACAAAAGATAAAATCATCCAATTAAAGAATATTATAATAAAATGATTAACCTTAACCGATAATATTTTTAGATATTCTGTTATCATTTTATAATTCAGAGAAATAATTTAACAGTCGAAGATGATGAAAGTGGTCATCTTGTCTATAAAATCGGAGATAAATTACAAAATCGATGTAATTTTATTTTTGATTATTCGTTTTTCTTAATATTACAATGAAATGTAGACGAAATCCTCAGTACTCTGGGCGAGGGCACTTTTGGTAAAGTGGTCGAATGCAGCATTGATTCCAAGAAGTATTAAAGCTTTACTTGTTTTTAATATATTTTTAAAAATTTTGTGTTGAACACTTGCTTAAATTAGCAAATAAATTAGTTATTTTATCATTAATAAATATGTATATATTATTATTATTTTTATTATTTTCATTATTATGGTTTATTATTATAATTAGTGTAATTTATTCTCATTATTATTATTAGTATAACCTTTACTACTTTTAATAATATTAAAATTTTGAAGAAAGACAGAAAAAGAAAAAAAAGAAACTTTATTTTTTTATTTTATAATAGTCATACATATTTCTTTTACTTCCTGATTTTCTAAGTTATTTATAAAAATTGAAAAAAAGTAAAACAAACATCACTAAAAGTTTTTCAATCCAACAACTTCTGTGTAGTGATATCTGAAGAGGATAGACCTAACTTATACGGGGTGTTTAAAAATTCTAAAATATTCAAAAATATCTAACAAAACATCTTTTATATATATATACAGTCGGCGCTCAGTTATTTGAACGCTTAGTTATTTAAACTTTCAGTTATTTGAATAATTTTTTGAAAAATTTCAATTTAGCTGATTTATTTGAATTTTTCAGTTATTTGAAATTTGTTTAAAGCTGTGTGTTAATGTTATTTGTAAAATTATTTCAATTAAAAATTTAAATTCATTTTATAATAATTTTTG
>JBBMKC010211416.1:0-13031 GCA_037834085.1 Bipalium vagum | reverse complement strand
AATAATAAAAATAAATTGTTATAATCATGACTTTTTAATTAAAGTGTTTATGAGAGATGAATTTGGTGAAAATTCTGCACAAAAAATAATAAAGTGCTAAAAACAATAGAATATAAATTATCATTATGTGTACTTCAATATTATATTATTAATTATCAAATTATGCATTTAAATTCAAATTATTTAAAAAAATAGTATGTGGGATAACAGAAATGTCTGTCCACAATTAATATAATTCATTTACAACCATTGTTTACATGTTATAATTCCTCATGTCCTAGCAAAGGAAATTTTACAAAATATACTTGATTTTATTTAATAAAAAATTTTTTCTTGTAACATAATAAATAATGTGAGATAGTGATAAGTAGAAATAGTACTGGCCATTGTTTACGATAAATTAAAGGATAATTGATAATATCAACAAAAACAGTGATGATAATAAAAAATAATAAGTCCATGTGTGAATAATTTATTTGAGAATAATGAACAAGGAAAGATGGAGAAATTTTCCTTGCTCGATAGAAAATTAGAAGTTACTTCGTTAAATAATACTTTCAGTTGATTCTAATAAGCTACTAACATTCTCAACCATTGATTTTCGTGGAAGGACACAGTGTGGCAGCGTAAGAAAATAATTTTTAATAAACAAAAGTAACGGAATTAAAATTATATTGCAGTCACCAAAGTAATAATGTATTCCTCTGTAACAATCAATTTATTCTATGATATCAGAAAGAAACTTCATTAAATCAACCTTACTTATTCAGTCGGATTTTATTTTGGGGGATACCTAAATTTTGAAGTTGATAATCTTTTGTCCTTTTACCAGATCAATTTTTCTCTGATTTTTGATAGATAGATAAATATGGTTGAATTTAAGAACTCACGAGCTTTATGTGCCTTAATTGTGAAAAGGTCCAGACTTTTAAGATAATATCTTAACAGAGGTAGTATATCACAGAAAAGGTTACTATTGATTAAGACGAACTGATTGTATAACAATCAGGTTTTAAAGCACATTAATGATTAGATAAAAAATGAAATTATTTTTATTCATTTCTCCTGTAAAAGAATATAATTTCCAGGTTTTGGAAGAATGTAAAAAAATTCCAATTTTGAAACGAATAATAAAGACTAATATTTAGCAGTTAGAAAAATCTATAAAGGGAATGAAAGCTCAAGCTTCATTGTGTTGTTAAAACATCAATCAAATTCTTCATACAAAAGGAAATTGTTAATGGATAAGCTTTAAAATCTGATTATACTTTACATGTCATTCAACATTCATTGTTTGTCATATATGAAAAATGTCAAAGGCTTATAATGTATAATGTTAATAACGAAAAAGAAATGTTTTGTCAATTTCTTGACGATATCCCATACATACATATTTTAGTATAATAATATATAGCGCTAATGACAGTTGATGACAATTTCATTCACTCAACCATTTCGTGTTGACAGAAATTTTATAATTTATTTTATTAATTAAAAAAACTGAAATTTTTGTATTTAACCAAAATATTTTCAAAACAGAAAATCTGGCCTTTCTCAGTTCGAGCTGGGCTATTTACCAATCAATCAGAGTAATCTTTTTCCACTGGATTAAACAATTTAATCGTTCTTAAATTTAATTTATAATTTTAATGAAAATATTTAAATTATTACACTCTCAACATTGATTAATTAATATTTAATCAGATAAATCGAAATAAATTATTAATTAAACAAAAATTAATTTCTTGTTAATCAATAAATTATTTTTAAAATATTAATTTAAGTTTAAAATGAGTTTTATCAAAAAAAAAGTATAAAATAATAACAGAAAATGTTTTTAAAAATATTTAAATTTTAAATAAAAAATGTTTTTGAATCTCTTTAACAATAGGCCTGGTAATAAAATCAAATTTCCACAATAGTGTTTATGAAATGAGCTAAGAAAATATTATTATTTATAAAATAAACAAAGACTATATATGTCAAGCAAAATTTGAAAACAAACTTTGAAAGTAAATCTGACAAACATTAAATCTAATAATTTTTAATAATATACAATAATATATAGTAATAAATGTAAATATTATTTATTATATTATAGTATATATTTAATCCTGTGAACAATTTTAATTTTTTTAATAAACCCTTTAAAATAATTCGAAACAATAATTTAATATTAATAATTAATTTATAAGTTTTAAATATGTAGGTAAAGCAGTTTTTTAATTACTCTTATTATTCTGGAAACACGAAACCATTTTTGTATCCATCTCACATGTCTTTCTCTAATCTGTAATGAATCGCAAATTCTCTCTTCATCAACAATACCAGGTTTTCTTACTCTACATTCTTCAGGACTAAATTTCCTTTTTCACAACCCAATTCAAGAATCATATAAAAATGTACAGGTTTTTATAATTTGTTTACTACTCCCTATATAAAGGTGCCACATGCTCTCTCTAATATATACACAATTTCATACGAAAAATTTGTACACAATATTAGTATTAATATTTTTTCACATTTTTACTATTCTCATCCAAATGTTGTTTCAGAAAAAGGTAATTTTAATATCTCGTCTTTTATTATATAAAATAAATAAACGAATAATTAAGGTAATTAATATATACAAATATAAATAAATTAAATTTATAAATAAATAAAAAATATATTCTTTAGCCGTAAAAGGAGTGTATTTTATTATTTCTTAGAGATATGTATGAAGAATATAAAAATTTATTTTAAAACTAATGCTGTCGATTATTGATGACTTATTCTTGATAATGCCGACGAAATCCATCTTTCGCTACTCTAATCAAGGATGTTTGTCTAATCATATTTAATACAAGAAAATTCGTTTTCCGGTAAATTTAATTATAGAAACAAAAAAAATTTAAACATTTTTAAAGATTGGATATTTCTTATTTATAAGGTTGAGGTAGAATTTTGTTTCCATTTGATCCCAGTGTCACAACAATCTCATTTGAAGAAATAAATTGATATTGATTGGTTTAAAAAAAGTAAAATATGAAGAAGAGACTTTTAAGTAGTTAAATATTATTATTTTTAATTTGAGAACTAAATAATCTAAATTAATTTGGTTACAATTTATACTTTGGTTAAAGGCCTGGTAGAGTTTGGAAGAAATCATCTTTTCAATTATAGAATAATTATTCTAAAATTATTTATTAATATATTGCAAATTGAAAGAAAAAAACAATAGAAAATATTTGTGATAAATCTATTTTTCAAGTCTTGAAATTGCAAAATCATATTTTTATATAATTCCATTGTTCTAGAAAACATTTTTACTGTTTTGAATATAAATGAAACATATGTCATATCAGCTCTTAATTTCATAGCCTAACGAACATGCCATAGTTCATGGAGTTTTTATTTTGTCTATAATGAACTCGTGTGAAATCTTTTAATGAAAACTATGAATACTTACCATTGAAATTCATGTCTGTGAAATAAAATTATTTATTATTATTATTATTATTATTATTATTATTATTATTATTATTATTATTATTATTATTATTATTATATTCTATTGATTTATGTATAAAAACATTTTAGTAAACAATTTTCATCTGGATTTCTTTGTACATATCAAATATATCTGATGAAACGAAATATTCAAATCCGTGTAAGTAAGCAAACGATGTGGTTTTATATTCCCTAAATATAAATTAATAAAAATAAAATTCATGACATATTTTTCAGACTAAGTTACCTATTTTTAATGCTATTCACAGATATGGTCTTCCTTATAATTTCTTTTAAAACAGTTTAAATCGTTTGATATCGTTTATCATGTATACCTACAATACATGATAAAATCTCTATTAATAGCGATATTTGTAAAACTGGTACTATTTTCAGAAAAATTAACTGTAAAAGTGAATTTAAGATTTTCAGACCTTACATGATATATAGGAAATATATGATACTATATACCTTACATTCAATTAAACTCAATTTTCAAATATTATTATTGATCGGTTCAACTACACTATCTTTAATCAATATCAAAACTTAACAAGCAGTCAAATATATTTCAAGTCATAAATGCTAATAAAAAATAATCACAAAAAAGAAAATTTTGATTTATCGTTGAATATTTATCTTCTCCTATACATAATTTAGAAAAAATAAATAAAATGGTAGTAAAATTTAGTTTAATTTGTCGAAGTCGAAATATTTTGATTGAGGTTATTATATAATTTGATAATTACTGCGTTTCTTGCGACTTTTTTTTTAAAATATTAAATCTTATTTTAAGAACTAAAAAATATTTCTCTTTATTACCATAGGGTACAGATGACAATTGTCAATGGATTATCATCAATAAATATTTTATAAAATTATACTTTATATTTATAAACTTTTTATATATAATTATTTCATAATTATATTTAATGATATTCATGTTTATCATATATTTTATAATAAAAATGAACCAGTTTCACTTTACTTATTTCAATTTAAAAAATTAAGTTACAAAAAATTGAAATCAAAAAAGAATAGAATATTTTTAAGAATCACAAAAAAAGTAAAGAATGAATATAATATCAAATGAAAAATCAAAAAAATAGTTTAATTTTGTTGAGTACAAAAATTTAAATGTAAATTTAAAATAAGCCCACTACGAGAAAATCGATAAAAAAAAGTAAATATTTAAGTACCTCTTAAATCTCTATTAAATAAGTAATAATAAAAATCATAAATAGAAAAAACTAAATATTCTCATAAAATGTAATATATACTCTAAATTCAAAACACTGCTCCTGCTTATTTTAGAGAAAAAAATTGACAATTGGTTTATATAATAGGACAAAGATTTTATGATATATATATATATGTGTGTGTGTGTTTTATACAAATCAGATTTATCAAATTTATTAAAATATAATAAAGAAATAGTTTCGTTTAAAGAAATGGCATATAAATATAAGTAAAATAAACATAAGGAGACATCACTGATATGGTCTTCCTTATAATTTCTCTTAAAACAGTTTAAATCATTTGATATTTTTTATCATGTATACCTATACATGATAGAAGCATACAACATAAGGTTGTCAAGATTGAAACTTTTTTCTTCTTGGTGTAACCCAAACATTAGCCTGCTCTTTTATATATTTTGATACTAAATCAGACTTGCTTGCTTGTAATATTCTTCTTATGTCCGTACTGAAAGTTTTGAATTGCCTTTTCTTGACTTTTGATTCCATAATTGTTTTTTCTCTTTATTTAATTGGTTAATGATGCTCTTGAACGTTTTATTATCTTGCTAATTGAGTTTTCACTTTAACCTGTTAACAAAAAAGTATCTATTTGACCTTTTTTATTATGGTTAAAATAACTATTTTTGGTATATCTAGAAGCAAAATAGATAAGCAGTTTTGAGTAAAATCCAGAGAAAATGTCTATAAATACCTTAATTTATGTTAAAAAATATATATCAACAGTAAATAAAGATGAAATCGCACTGAAACTCAAACTATCTTATACGAGTTTCCAACCATAAATATTTGATTTTGAATTAAATCCATTTTTCACAGATTAATTAAACAAAGTAAACTAATAAAATATTTTTAATTTCATATTGGATCATTAATAAATCATTTTTGCAAAAAACACAACGTTCAAAAAATCACCCTGTCTTAAACGAATTTCCTCCACTGAAAAATAATTGATATAAAATAACTCGAAGAAATGGAAGTCTTTTTTCTCGTTTTATATGATATTTCTACGAAAAATTATCACATGTTTGGCATCTTTTGTCAATTTCCAGTAAATTCATGACTAATTATATTTATAAGGAAGATGATCAGACCATGGGAATTTTTAATTTTAAAATCATGTATTTATAATGCAGTGTTATTTTAAAAATAAAGGACTGTTTTTAAATAAATTAAACTTTTTAAGAGTATTTTGAAAGTTAATTTAAGGTTCTGATTAATTTATTATAGGGTTTTATTTAATGTAATTTAATAATGTCAAAGAATAAATTTAGTAAATCAATAATGTTCACCTTATATATTTATACAGAATTAAGATTTAAAGGCATTTTTAAATTGACGATATAATAAAATCCCATGGTTTGATGAAATTTGTGCATTTGTTCATCACTTAATAATTTATTTAAAACGAGTCACTGTTATGGATTCAAACCCGACAGATATTAATAATTTTTATAATAACCTATTAATATTATTATTATTAATAAGATAAAATTAAATTAACGGACTCTTAGTTAATAAAAAAGTTAAAATTGTTTTACATTTATAACTGATCAGTGAAAATAAAATAGAATCAACCAACTACGGAGAATTTAAAAAGGTATACTAATAATATATAATGAGCTTCTTCAACTTGTTTTATGCTCATGAACATACACAGTTCCCTTGACTTCACAAATTGCAGAAATTACAGCCTAATTCAGGCTGTAAAAACCTCATTATTATTTAGTGGTAATATAATAGATTAAATTTATTTCCTCTTCAACATACTGTTAAAATAATTCTCACAAAACTTAAAAGATGTGGATGTGTGAATTTTCATTAATCAGCTTTTAACATATAATATATCTCAAATTCTTAGATAATGTGTCTTGCTTTCCGTTCTAATTCATTAATTTGAAAAGAAAACAGGTAAATCTCTATTTTACACCGCCCCTAATTTTATTTAACTTTTGCAAATGTAAAAATAATTTAAATTGTTATTTAAAAAAATACATAAAATAAAATAATATTACAAGTGAATAATAATAAAAATTACATTCACCTAATGTGAACGCTACACAATAAAATGTTACTTGATTTAAAATCTAATAATACTTGAATCGAAAATCAATAGTTAAACTATAACAAAATTAGAGTCTATTGAATTTTATCAATTATTTTTTAGCATTTCTTTTTTATCAATATTTGTAATTAATTAATATTTTATTAACTGAAAGAAAATAAATCTTTTTAAAAAAGAAAAACAGCTTTAATTCCCTTAATTTAATTCAACTTAAACTGTGAATTTTAATGATTATATTTATCAATAAAAAGGGAAGACTGAAGAAAGATAATTTCTCCTATAATCAGTCGAGAAAAATTATTTAATTAAAATAAAACCCTTAATTTCCACTAACCTTAAATTAGTGAAAAAAAGTTTCAATCAAAGCCCAATTAACAGTTAAAGTGCAATTATTTTACAATTTAATTGATTAATAGCAATTAGAGAGAAATAAATTCTGAATGTTATCTATCTATTTGGATATTTATTAATAAATATAAACCAATAAATTTATGTTTTCTATCCCTTTATAAAATTAATAATTTAAATAATTAAAAAATTAATTAATTATACTGAATAAATATCGAAAATTATTATTATTAAACATTTCATCTTATATATATTTCTCTATTCAATCGAAGAGTCACTTATTTGCATATCATCGAACTGAAAATGTATAAAATCTGAAGCTGTGAAACGAATCAAATTGAATGATGGATAGACAATCTCAAACTAACAATATTAAGCCCACAAGTATTTATTCAGTTATTTTAACAGGATTGATCCCATCATATTTTCCTATTGTAACCATAAAAAAATAAACTGAGAATTTTATAGAATTGGGACTTCATAGTTTTAGCTTTTATATCCAGCAGACACAAGTTCTAAATCCAAATAAAATTATTTCATTTTATAAATAGATTTATTAATTGAAAAAAATAAATAAAATATATATTTATTAATGCATATCATTGAAATTAAAAATATAAAGGTTAGTGGAAATAATCGATATTAAACTTTAATTAATTAATTAAGATAGCTCTTAAAGTTAAATAATCTTAATTAAATAATTAATCTCAATGAATTTGAGGGTTTGTAATATATATTTCATTATTTATTTACTTATATTTTTGTAATTTAATTAAGTTCTCGAATTATTTTTCTTTATTTATAGATTATTTTACACGCTTTGTGAAAATGAAACATATTCCTACAAATGCAGTACACTTCAATAAAAATTAATAAAATCTGAACAATATTCAATTTTATATTTTATATAAAGCTTAATGAAAAATAATAATAAATTATAAAAAAAAATAAATCAATAATTAATATCTCAGTTTCATGATCCATGAACATTAATGTAAAACCCTAATAATAAAGATGGGAATTTTCTTTAATATTTCATAAAAAATGAGCGAATCAGGATAATGGATAAAGGTGAAAAGATTTGAAGTCGTCCTAAAATTTTTTATTAATAAAAAATGGTTTAAAAAACTTTTGTTGATCCTAATTCTGACTATATAGTTCATTCTACGGTGAACCTCCGACTCCCTGTCTTGTATATATTTCAAGTTCATTTTTTTAAAAATAATAACATATGTTTTGTTTAAGTTTTTGAGAATTTTGGGGACTCCAATTTTTATATTATACAGGTCGCTTTAAATCTGACCAAAATTCTTCAGTTGGTCGCGCCTCATGGACATTGGATGTTTAGCTTTTCCAATAGAGTTCTGATCTCTAAGTATTTCAGTACCTTTTTCGCGTGGTGAGAAGAACGTAGATCAGACCACAATACTTAATTATGGTGCTTCTTGATGAATCGCATCAGCCGATGCTTAACTAATTCTTTGAGTTAAACCTCTTGGTTAATTGCCTGTTTTGCAGAAACAAAAATTGGCTTGGAAACACCTAAAGATGAAAAAACTATTCATACAAACACCTTTTTTCATATTTTGACTTTGGTTAGTTAGTTAGTTATAAGGAAGAATGTTCTAATGATCATATGGAAGATTGTTTCTACAAGATGCTCAATTTATTTTTTTATAACTAAAAACATACCAAACAAAATAATGTACAGTACCACACTGCTGCATATTACATAAGCTGACTTAGAAAAACGAAATTGTAAACTGTGTTTCAATTAATAGCTAAGGCCCAGAATATCTCTACCCAGAATTATAAGTCAACATATAGTCTATATAATTCTATGTTAGTCTACCCCGACACTCGAGTTTTGTCTTGTCAAAATCATTATTTAATTTCAGGGGAAAGAGCAATAAAACCAAAATAAATAATAAATCATTTCGTTACAAAAGGTCATAAGATATAATCGGATTCTGATTAGTAAAACAAAAAAATGGAAAAGAAAATTCATAATGACAGGAAGAAAAGAGATAAACGCCTAAATTTTGAGTGCTTCACTTATTCTTCAGATAGTTTCACTTGGACAGTGTTTTATATAAACTCGACACTTATTTACTAACTCGACTAATAAAATTGTTATTTACATTCAGCAACTCAGATTTTATTTTAAAAGGTGGGGAACATCGTTATTATTATTATCATTATTACTATTATGACAAAAATAATCTAAATTATTTCCTTAATAAAATCAACGTTTTTTCAGCATTTAACTTTAATCTTTATTCTGAAAACATTTGGAATTTTTCAGTCGCATACGAATTAAATCTATACTTCCTGCCATTTAAAATTCACAAGGAAATAAAAATATCATTCACGTCAAGAGCCAATTTAAAAATACCCAATTTACTTAAATCCAGAATAGGATATTTTATAAAGAAAACTATCTTCAAGTTCTTAAAATCTTTTATCATGTTTCACAGTCCACCAACCACCAGTCACATAGGTATTAGATGACGTCATTAATAGTCTAACATACAAGTAAGAATATTGAAGAATCCCTGATCACCTAATGAAACATTTGACAATCTTGATATAAAAATTCTTAAACTTCTAAGTAGAATTATTGGTCTTAATTATTGTAGTCATACCTATTTCACGAGACATTTTGTAATTGTCCAAATGAGTGAAATTGTAACAATTGCAGTAAAAATAGCATATCTAACATAATGATTATATTATTGAAAAACTGTAACATAGACACTTCATAAATAATAAATATCTTATAAATACTAACTGACACTGAAACACTTGATAATCAAATTTCTTTTCATTAAAGTTCTGTTACATAACTAAAACTGTGATTAAAAACTGAAAACTATACCATACTAAATGGGTAAAGTGAAATAAAGAATCAATGAGAGCATTCAATATCATTCAAGACGTAACAGATCCATCTTTAAGGAAGATATTAAATATCCGAGAAAGTGGAGTCACGGATATGATTTTTATAATATCTTGCTTTTCATAAATGACAATATATTTCCTTTATTATTATATGACAAACATCCAGAAGGAAATTTTACTATTTTAGAAATTCGACACTGAAGTTTATAAAATGCTGGTCTTTTTGACATTATATTTTATATATTAAGTTAATTTAAAATCATATTTTCAACTCCGAAAAATACTATTTTTCAACTGAAAAACATTCTAATTCATTTGAGTGATATTCTCTTCTTGGAAGTACATAAAAAAGATTACCCCTTAATAGAAATAAATGATACTTGATTTGGTCAATGTCAGAGGAATGTTTTAAGTGTTGCCAAATACTCCGATCAAACATCAATATTTGATCAAGTAGTATCTTTGTATTTACCTATGTAGGAATGTTTATTCAATTAAAAAGGAAGGGTTAACCTGCAGAAATTCACAGTAAATGTTTCAATACTTCATAAAGTTCATTATTGTTACTTCAAATAGAGACTTTAAATCTTCAGCAATCATTAACAAACAATAGATACAAGAGTTCATTATCAGTCTCAATAAAGAATCCATCTCAAAGATCTATAAGCATTCTTTCCTTAGGGAAAGGGGTGATCATTGGCTATTCTTTTTGGTTTACTCAACAACAAAAATCCCGTCATAAAGATTATAATAATTTCAGTATTAGCCAAACTTTTCGAAACTTTAAACACTGATATGATTATTAGGATACAAAATATAAACATAAAAAGGAATACAAAGAAATAGAAAGCAAAAAAGGAGCCATTTTCTTAGAAAGAAAAAACGTTTATCAAATATTATTTTCTAAGATTTAAAATTAGTTTTTAAAGGAGTATTGACATGTCGGGAACTTTTAATTTAAAAATGATAAAACAAGTACTTTTAATTATAATAACAAGAATTTTAATACTATATTAGTCTATATCTATTTATAAGGTCACTGTTGCAATTGGTTGGATCATTAATCAATTGATGAAACCAGTTAAAATCGATTTTTCAATTGAATCTAGTTTTACACTCAAGACTTTTCCAAAATTATCAGTTAATGGAGAACATTTTCAAGTTAATCTAAGTGAAACTGTACAAGGTAAATGAAACGAGATTTGCGATTATGGATAATACATGTATTCATTATTATAAGAAATAGAATTTTGAAGGATTCCATGTTTTGTACCTGCCACCAGATTTTCCATTCTTAAATAAAATTGAAGATTGTTTGGAAAAGTATAAAGATCTTGGAAAAAGATATTCGTTTAAAAACGAGATTCAGTACAAAGGTTGTTTTTTATTGACTAACAAATAAGAAATTACTTAATAAATTGCAACACTGGCACAACCACTGGCAACACTGACAGTAGATCGAAAAGCACTACAATATTATTAATAATAAAATTAAATAGGATTTTAGAATTAGTTAATAAAATTGAAATTTTAAAATTTAAATATTTTATAAAATATAATTATTAAAATAAATCAATAAATTTTTAAAAAGTTAAGAATTGAAAATCTAGTGGTGTGATGATTTAATTAATTCAAACATTCACATTTGTTGTGCAATAAATAAAATTATGAACTTGAAACTTTAATTAAATAAGGCGGCCACACCAACTAGTGTTAATGTAGTATATACTAAACAAACATTCTGATTAAAAATAATAATTTTTACTATTTAATATAAACAATAAATGTATTTTATAATTTTTTTATGAATTTTATGTCTCAGAAGTTCACATTATTTTATTAAAAATTAAATTGCAGAAATTCTTAGAGAAATAAGCTGAAAAGAATATTTTTATCACAAAATCCTCATTTTTCATCACTATTAACAATGTTTTGTAAAATGATTAATTACTTTATCAATTTAACTGACGGTATTATTGTCAAAACCATCTTGTATTTCCGAAATAAATAAAAATATAATGGTATTTAATTTCCTCTTTTTGCCGACAAATCTAACAAAATAAATCAAACAAGTTTTCTACCAATCTTTATGGGCAAAAACTATCATCAATAGTAAGCTCACCTTAAATATGTAAACGCAAGTTCTTTAAGAAATTGAAAAATTAAAATAACAGACTTTTTGTCCTATCACTTTATTTTATAAAGGTAAAGACAAATTTCCTCTTTTGTTTTGATATCATTTTTAGGAGATAAAAACCGGTTTCAATTCAGACTAACCACTTTTGTTTTTTTTTGAGAATTATAGTTTTTATTAAAGAATTTGAAGTTTTCCAGAAATGAATTTTTCTAGTTCATTTGATATTCTTTTCCCACACTTAATCCATAGTAATAAAATTTATTACTGTGGTAATACTTTTCCATATCATCATTAAAGTCTTTACATAACTTTACGGAATCCCTTCTACCTTCCAATTTGTCAAATCACCATGTCAGATTATTTAAAATTCAATTCACCAGAGTAAATTAATTGATCAAATAAGCAATTTTTTATCTCATTTAGAATAAAATGGAAAAAAAAATTATTGGTGTAAAAACAAAAAATTATGTGAGGTATGACTTAAAATACAGGAAAAATGTTTTAGAGTCGACCATAAACTTATCAGATCATGACATTTGTGTTCGTATTTTATTATTATAACGAAATGATGCTTTACGAAATCGAAATTTTAAATTACTTTTATATATTATCGATTATATTAAAATTACAAAAATAGAAATAAAAATTGAGAAAAATAAATCGCGAGATCCAAAGAAACCCAATGAATAAAAAATTAAATAATTTAGATAAATATCATATTTTCTAATGTTAATAATAGTTAATAATATTTATATTATTGTAAGGATTAAATTTTAATTAATATTAAATAATAAATAATAAATATTTTTAAAATAATTTTTAAAGTAAT
>JBBMKC010211405.1:0-13033 GCA_037834085.1 Bipalium vagum | reverse complement strand
ACAAATTATTGTACAGAATGGTGCTTATATTTGTTAATAAAAATATATTTTTCTGTAAAAAAGCAGTCTTTGTTTTTATAATAAAAAAACGCACGAACTTTCCGGACAAAAAAAAATCCAAATATAATAGGTCTTTTTTAACAGTACATTTTCTCTTATATTTATAAAAATTATTTATATTTTTAATAAAAGTTTCAGCATCTCCATTTTTAAAAAGATATGTGACAAAAGATAGAATATACTTTAATTATCCAATATATGCATTCTTCAGTACAGAATTGAGCACCTGTTTTTTGTTTAGTTAATTTTGTTTTATCTAGCTCAATTTAATTAATAAATAGTTTTCTTGAACATGTATTTCATTTTCAAACCTATTTATATTAAATAATAAATTATTTAGAGAATTTTCAATTGGGAAATTGTTTTTCATTTTCTAAATATTTTTCATTCAGTCACTGTTATCATTTAGTAAATGAGTATTAAAAAAATAAATTTATATTTTATTTATATATAATTTTTTTATGGAAATATTTTTGATAATTTTCTGATAATTTGTAAAAGTATAATTAAAACAAAGTCTAAATTATTTTTCATGATTTATCCAGCAGTAATTATTGGGAAAAATAGAGAGTATAGAAATTGTTATTTCCTTTTTCTACTGATAAAATATTTAATGTAATTTCTTTTATTTCTATTCATACTTAAATTTGCTAACTATTTTCAAACGAAAAATAATGATAAGAAAAATGAAAAAAATAATATCTGTTTTATTGTCTTTTTTAAAATCAATATGAATTTCTTTGTTTTTCATAATGAAGTTTAACGTCAACATTATGAATTATTTATTAAAAACATAAAACTGAAATTTAATATTCTAAAATTTTTATCACTGAAACCTCGAAGATTAAAATCGAAGGATATGAAATATTCACTTAAGCTATTAATAAAGCAATCAATCATTTCAATCCATAATATATTTAAGGATAAGGAGATTTTGGTTTTATAAGAATGGTTTTAGTCATTTTTCTGAACTCCGAGATAATTTTTCCCTTATCCAAAGTCAGTCCCATTGATCAGTAAATATTTCAATGTTAGGCAAAGTAATTTTTTTAATTTATTAAAAAAAGTTCTATAAATATTTTTTAAAAATTTTTATTTTAATATTAAATTATATTATGAGAATAGCTTAAACAAAAGTAATTTTTATATTTTAATTTATTAATGTTTTATAATTTGATATTAAAATATCTTTCATTTAGTAATAATTTTAAATTAAGTAATTTAATGATCAAACATTTTTTTATTTATGAAATATTAAAAGGAATCTTAATAGTACCATGAGGCAATTAATTAATTTTATTAATTGAATGCAATTAATTACTTTTACTTATTCTAAATCATAATTATAATCAATAATTATAAAGGAAAGATGTACCAAAATTATTTTTGGAAAATTTTTATTATGAAAATACAAATAACGAATAATCCTAATGTAATTGATTGACGAAATTGATTAATTATTAAAAATAAATAACTAATGATTTATTTATCTTATATAAATAAAAATGATTTTCAACGGTTTTACCATTAATATAATAGATACATTATTATTTATAAATATTATCTCGATAATATAAATTAAAATAAAGTTTTTTAATTTTATTTTTTTCTTTGTTTGTGATAAATGAGTAAAAAGGTAACTCAGCTTAAAAAACTACATAAACATTTTTGAGTCTCCCATGGATAGAGATTTTAACCACTAATGTTTCTCTAAAATGTTCTGTAAATTTCTGTAACAAAACAAATGGGAAGAGAATTTGAGAAATAGAAATCGTTAGATTCACGATATAGCCTGATAAAAATGAATAATTTCAATCATACTTATAAAAATAAAACAGCAAATTAAAATGATGTGAAAAATTTAGGGAAAGAATTTTTGCTGTCTTCGAAATAAGAAAAATTCCATAATTACAATGAAATTATTTTTCTCTCATAAACATTTCATTACTAATTATCATTTGGTTTTTTATTTATTTAAAAATTTAGTAATAAAACTCTGCTGTAACGATGACTGTTTTTACATTTGGAACTAAGGGGTTGGTTGGGTTTTTATTCCTGTCTCTGTTATACGACTAAAAGAAAAATAATGGAAAACAAAAGCGATTTTTTGAAATGATTTAACTTTAAAAATATTTACTTTTAAATTATTGTCTTCAGCTTA
The DNA here is from genome assembly GCA_037834085.1 of Bipalium vagum. Lineage (NCBI taxonomy): Eukaryota > Metazoa > Platyhelminthes > Tricladida > Geoplanidae > Bipalium > Bipalium vagum. The sequence continues at coordinate 10,812 of JBBMKC010211405.1, read as the reverse complement.
ATTGAGAAAAATATGTTTCTTTTTAAGAAAAAATAAACTTTTACCATTGGAAAATAATAAATTTTATTTTTGTATGCTTAAATTAAAACAAAACTATATGATTATAATTAAAATGTCTAATAACTCACGAGGACTGGTGATAAATTTATGGGCTTCTCAAATATGTTCCAGGCTCAATTTTCTTTCTTAAAATTTATTTATAATTTCATAAATAAACAACATTTAATATTATTATTTTATCCAATTTTTGTTTTCTTTTTAATGAAACTTCGACCTTGTAGCTATGATAATCGTTAACAATAACATTAATCAAATCAAATTCAACCTGTACAAATTCTTCAAATCACTCGGACCTAATAATTGATTATAGAAATACTTTTGCAAATTAAACAGTGAAGATTTTTAATATCCCTATCCGAGAATATATATAATTTATGTCAAATTATTTATTTAATTTACCTTAGTTCAAGTTTCTTATACACAAATTCGTGAACTAATTTTGTTACTTGTGATATTACAATATTTACATAATAAATAACATTTCAAATATTATCTTCATAGAACAGAAATTTGGTTAATAATATTCTATTAGATGATATTTTGTTCCTATCTTTTTATTTATATTTTATATCACTTTACATTTACATTATATTTATTTAAATATACTTTTGAAAACTGTTGAAAATAATTATACATGTATTATATAATTATATATGTATTAATACTTTCATAATTAATAATCATAATAATAGTTATAAATATTATTCATCCATTTGTAGGATTTACATTTTGATGTTTATCCCGATAAATTTAATTATGTTATCTTTATTTCCTACTGAAGTTCTTTGCAAATTCAGGAGTTTATAATTTTTTGGAGAAAACCTGGTCCCTAACATTATAATTACGTAGTATATCTAATAATTTTCTAAATGATTTATCCATGTACAAGTAGATCATTTTTTATATATTTCATAAATTCATAATGATATTTTCTTGACTGATGTCCTTATTTGAAATGATAACAAATTACCCAAAACTCTCATTAGAGAGTGCGATGCAGCACTCCATACTAACAGCGCCAGGGAAATCATCAGCCTACCAGTATGTCTTAATCAATATAAGTGGGTTATCAAAATTTTAGTTGCTAATAAAAAACAATAAATATTATTACTTTTTCGTATCAAATGAAATTTAATACCAGTCATGGAAAACTTTTACCATAGAAATTTGTTTACATATGTATTTGGTAAATACGTTCAGCTTCATTTGGATTCTTTTTCAGTTTCATGTAAAACATATAGATGCGATGTGTAACTTTTGACATTAACATACATATTGTTGAAATATATTAATATTTATTTTAAGTTGAAAAATAAATTCAAAATGTTATGTATTGTGAAATTTATTCATATTTTTGTATTAAGTTGGTTCTTTCGAAATATCAGTCGTAAAGATTCTGAAAGACTTCTTCTTTTAAATGGAAATCCTTTGGGGACGTTTTTAATCCGAAAATCAGAATCATCAAAAGGTATGTAAAAATTATAATATAATTATCACAAAAAATTATTTTATTATTTATTACTATATATTTTTTGAACACTTAATTAAAAATTTTCGTTTAAGTATGTGAAATTGAATCTATTTAAGTGGGATCTTGACAACATTAAAAATTTTTATGATTTATAGTTTCCAGGTTTCATATATAGAGCTGATTGGGATTTTATTTCGTTCACAAAAATATTCAAGTTGAAATTGCCAATTTAGTAGGGTACACTGTACTATATAGATTAACAAAGAAAGCAGGAGGTTGTCATTTGAATTGAAAGAAAGAGGTACAGAGAAACAAAAAACAAAGTGTAGTCTTGGAAGGCAAAACAGTAAAACTGTTTTGCGCAGCATTTTGACTGAGAATGAAAATTTGATATAGTTCCATAATACCTAACGAAGAAAATCAATATCTTACCCCGGACATCTGTCCAAATTGACACAAAAGAAAAATTTTCACTGCAAGAACGTACCAAGAGTATAGTGTATCAAATTAATTGAGAACCAAACCGTCACTACTGAACTTTAAAAATAACAATTGATAGATTTAAACTTTGGCATTGAGAAATAAGCGACCAGAAAATGCAAAGAAACATGACAAAGTTATCTTCAGTACGGCAATTCCCGGTCACATGTTGGAAAGATTATGAAGACCACTTTGGGCGATTTTATTAAGAATGTTTTACTTCACCCGTTGTATTCATCAGACCTTAATCCGAGTGATTATTCTTTTTCGATTGATGACACACGGACCGGTGGAGCAGGTCTTCAACATTTATGAAGAAATAACAAAATGGTTCACTGAATGGATTTCTTCGAAAGACAAGTTGCTTTTCCGTCAAGATTTCCGATAACTCATAAAAATGTGATGCTATATATGTTTGATGGGAATATAAAGAAGTTATTTTTTCGACCTACTAACGTACAAATCAACAATTAATTTAAAAGTATACTGCAATTAGCTGTACCAATTTCATTTCAATGTCAAAGAGAAAAGACCAGAGATAATTAATTTTTAAAAAAGATGTAGTGGCACTCTAAGACTATTACTTGTTTCGGTCATTCTTAAACAATTACTAATTGCACTTTCACTCAAAATATGATGAATACATTTTTCTTTTTATAATGCACGTAATCTTGTGGAATTTGTTGCTTTATACTCATAAATTTCCTTACTCATTAGTTTCTTAGTGAACTATTTTTCCATTTGAAGGGGATTTTTTATCAAGATCCATTGAAAATCGATATTGTCAAACGTTTATAGTTGACATATTAATCTCGATATTCTATCTTGATTAGTCAAATCGAGACCGCCCTTTTTGAATCGTTGAATTAATAATTGCAGTTTGCCACAAGTGTCTACAAGTATCTTTTATTTTATTATGTACGAAAACGTAACATTCTTGAAGTTTATTTTAATCGATTTTTAATGCATCTTTCAGAAATGATTATCCATATAAATGGCATTAAAAAATTCATGCAAACTGAGATTATTTATACAGAAATTTTAAATGCCTTAATATTTTGAATGTTTTTTTAATTATCATAAACTTCAATTGCTTATTTTGATAAATTACTAAACATAGTGCAATCTAATAATGAATCGAAGATCCCTGAAAGGATCAGTATTTGATTAACCTAAACAAGTACATAGGATAATCCGAAACATTGAATTTTTAAGAGAAAAAATCTTCAATGCACAAGGAGATAATAGAACTAGAGTTACCTCTGAGAAAAAGATGCTTTTGAAAAAACACTGAATCTTAAATTCAAACTTGAGATTTTTTATGTAATGTATCAACTTGCAAGTCACTAGCAGCTTTTAGTATCAATAAATATCTCTTTTGAACGATAAAAATAATACGATAATAATATTGTAGAATTTTCTGAAACTAATAAATTACAAGTTTGAAAATTATTATTATTTTATCATTATTATTGATTAATTCTACCAGAATCAATATTTTCTATCTGATCTGAATTTATTCTGGCTTAAATTGAGAATACTTGAAATTTGGTTGAGAAAAATCCATTAAACATAGTATTCAACAATCATAAATTAAAAGATCTTTCATTCCCAGAATGTCAATAAAAATTCAACAACTGACTGTTTCCACAAATTTCAAGTTGAACAATCGAAACCCTTCAAACATGACTTTCGCATTCAAAGAAAACGAAATGTCTTTTATGAAATACTTCTTTGTTTAATATGCTTTTTCATGTGATAATTTTTGCATGAATTTTTTTGATTGATTTCTCGGAAAAAATATAATTTTTATAATTCATAATGGTTATAATTTTTAAATGAAATAATAATTATTTTGTTTTTCATTTCTTTAATCTTATTTGTTTGAAATTATGGAGAAAATTGGTTTGCTTGTCATATTAATATGTTTTGATATTCACTGGCGTATTTATATTCTTAACAAGTCAATTATTGATACAGTGTTAATTAACTTTAAATTCTAAATAAAAGTTTAATTACTTTGAAATAATTAATAAATTAAAAATTATAACTTTTAGAAAATTAATTGGCACTTCAGTTATCTATTATTTTATATTCTACTAACAACATTTTCCAATTTTGTATACAAATTGCTGAGTTAGATAATTTGACTAATTATGTTACATTGAAAATTTAATTTAAAAATCGATTATTTATTTATTTATTATTTATCATATTTTTATTGATTTTATTTTTATTAAGTTAACATTTTAGCTAAGTAGTTTTCACAAAAAAATACCATGATGTCTTTTTATTTTGTTTAAGATGAAAAATAAAAATGGTGTGGTTTTAAACGTTTCGATTTTCCAAAATTTTAAACGGGAGGTAATATAATAACAATTGTTTAAAGCTAATTAATTTTACAGTCATTTGATCTTCTGCCTTCTTCAATATGAATTTTAAAAATCACGTTAATAATAAAACATTTCATGATTAAGATATTAAAAACATTTATTTTTCTTAATTTTGTTTTTGTTTATAAATGAAATATCGAAAAATTTCTATTTGTTTATTAATAGAAAAAAAGCCGAAAACTTTGTAAAATCGATTTTTGAAATTAAAATCTTTTTAATAATTTTACGTAACTAGTGAGAATAAAAAGTCTTCAGACACATATAGAAATGAAATTAAGAAGTCTGAAAATTTATACATAAACTATAAAAACAAAGCCTCGGTTCACACAGCTTAGCAAAATATGGTTGTAATCATTGAGAAAGTTTTCTTGCTGCTTTCACACTCACTTTATAGACCTGATTTGACTCCTTGTGATTTCTTCTTTTTTAATCACTTAAAAACATGAGGACAGAAAATAGAATCTAAAGAGGATCTCATAAGGCTAGTGCAAGATTTTCTCAATGAAAAGAATGCATCTTTCTTCAAAAATGGTCCTTTTTCAGTAGTAAATTGATGGATGAAGGTCCTGGAAGGAGAAAATAGCTTATATAGAAAAATGATTCTATTTGTTTACTTATATAGTTAATTTGTTTAAATAGTTTCATATCAGTTTCATTCGTATTTCTGTAAGAGTCTAAGGATATTTTATCCACACTACGTAATTCAATATTAAAATGAAAAATTTTCAAATCTTTTATTTATTTAAAAAAACAAAATAATCAAAAATATTTTCTTATTTATTAAATGTGACTTTTCCAATGTTCAACAGGTTCTTGTTACTAGAGAAACCTCAATTTCGAATCTACAAACTTATTGAATAACATTTTTTAGTTTTACATCATTATTAAATAAAGGTTAAACCTAGCTTAACAGATGAAAATCGAAATGTGGCATGAAGTAAGGATATTGGACTAAAATATTTTTATTCATCTCCAATATGACTAGCTTAACCATCTGAATGTATTAAGTTCCACCTTAACACATCTTTTAGAAATATGATCTATTGTCGGTGAGGCCTTTGTTATTGAATACCTAAAATTAGTAAAAATATCTATGGAGTATAGATCTCTGCGAACTCAAAATTTTTTTTGTGCATAACGATGTCTGATTTCATGGTTAAGCTATCTTTTGCCTACTTCATGTGAACCTAAAGAGATAACTTTTTCTTCTCTTGTAACAAATTTATAAAAGAAAACAATGCTTGTAACCCAATGGCAATCGATGACTATTGTGGAGCGTTAAATCTTTTCATTGTGTTCAGAATATGTGAACCCATGTTTTAACTTTTTCAGTATTTCTTTTCTTCAAATGACGGTGGTTCTTATATATTTTTAATATAAATTTGACTTCTTAATCCAATTCTAATAGTGATTCAATCTTTTGATCAAACTTATGTGACTTCCTATAATACTAATGTTTTCCAGATTGAAAATATTTTCTTTAAAATGAGAAAAGTGTCGAATGATTTTCTTTTTATTCTTTACATTATGAAGCAAAGTTCGCTTTGAAATCGTTTGAATAATTATGGGACCTAATAAAAATATTTCTTCCCTTTTTAAAATTTACATTACATTTTAATAATTATTAACGTATTATTGTTATGTATTTTGTTTAAATTAATTAAATATACCCTAAATATTTTAAAAATTTTGTATAATTCTAAAAAAGTTTATACAATGTATTTTAAAATTGAAATCAATGGTTTTTTTAGTGAAGCCAATTTCACGCCAATTTGTTTTTATCATTGGATGCACTATTTTTTTGAACCAGTACTTTTATAAATTAAAATCCGGTCTTAATATAGTTGGTAAAATAATATTAAAAATTGTCTGCATTTTTACAGACATCATCCATGTAATAAACCTTACCAAGACAAGTTTAGACAGTTGCATTTTATTTCAGGATTAAAAAAATTAATTATATAAAATAATTTACGATTTTTACTGGTATTCATTTGGATGTGTTTTAATTGACATTAAACACCGGATCAGTTACAATAACCTTGAAAAATATTTTATTTTGTAAAATTAACACAACTCTATTAATGAAATCGATAAGTTATGAAACTGTTTCTGATTATTGTTTGAAAATTTCTTCAATCTGTTTTACGAGAGACAGTCGAGAAATATCCAGATTACAAAAGACGTTGAAATATATGCGAGGTTATACCTCGTTATACCCCGGTACACTTCGTTATTTGCTCAAACAAATAACTGAAAAATTTATTTAAATAAAATCGCGATGTGATCAAAAGATATAAGTCGAATGCCTGTACATTGTGTTCAGAACTTGACTGATCACGATTAATAATCTATAGTATTAGGTGTACAATTATGACTCCGGCTTTTATTAAAAAAGATTATAAAAATTTTGTTTGCATATATATCTAAATTATATTGAATTGATTTATAAAAACAAATATTATATAATTAATAATATCACAAGACAGTTGTTTTAATATTCCTTGTTTAAATATTATAGCGATTCAAAATGTCAATATTCATCCCAAATAAACGAAATTTGTGGGAAGTAATTCTACATTACGTTATTGCCAAGAACACTGCAGTGGAAACGTACCGCTTGCTTCGAGATACCTATAGAGAACATGGTCCTTCGATGACCACATGTAAAGATTGGTTTTGCCATTTTAGAAAAGGCCAATATGATACGAATGACAAAGAGCATGGGAAGCCACAAAAACAATGTGAAGTTAGAGATTTGAGAAGGCTGTTGGAGGATGACCCATGCCAACACAATCTAATCTGGCTGTTGCATTAAATGTGACTGAACAATGCATTTCAAAACGTCTGGCAGCTTTAGAAATTTGGATTCCACATGAATTGACAGAAAGATGCATTGAACGGCGAAAAAAAATTTGTGATTTCCTTTTTCAGAGACAAAAAGGTAAATTTTTTTGCTTCGAATTATCACAGGAGACGAAAAATGGATTCGTTATGACAATCCAAAACGCAAAACAGCTTGGGTGATGCCAGGTGAACCCGGTCCATCAACACCGAAACAAAATATCCACGGTTTGAAAGTTATGCTGTGTATCTGGTGGGATCAGAAAGGCGTAATCTATTATGAATTTCTAAAATCTTCTCAAACACTAACTGGTCAACTTTATCGATCATAATTAATTCGTTTGAAGCAAGCTTTGAATGAAAAACAACCGGAATGGGTGACTAGACACAAAAAGATAATTTTACAACATGATAACGCAAGACCACACGTTAATTCAGTTGTAAATAATTACTTAGAAGGTACAAAGTGGGAAGTCTTACTTCATCCGCCATATTCACCAGACATCGCTCCTTCGAATTACCATTTGTTCCGCTCTTTGCAATCAGCACTTTCCGGAGAGCGGTTCAGTTCCCTTGAAGACCTCCAATATTGAATTGTCAGCTGGATTTCATTAAAAGAGCCAGATTTTTTCTTTCATGGAATTCATTAATTACCTGAAAGGTGGGTAAATGTTATAGCTTCCAATGGAACATATTTTCAACAAATTTTTAAAAATAAAATTTGTAATAAAAGTCTTTGTTTTCTTATTTAAAAAAATCCGGAGTCATAGTTGTACACCTAATAGAAAATGCAAAGAAGTAATATGAAAAAGGACATATCATTTGTTTGACGTTTTCATTTACCGAATAATCGTTTGTCTTGAGGAGACTTTGAGAAAATTCTGACCTAGACTAAATATACGAAAAATGTTTTCGACAAAAAAGATATTTTGCTACAAAAGCATACAATAACTTGATTAATAACAAATTTAGTTGAAAAAAAGTTCCCTTAAAACACTGATACAGCTTATTATTACTATTTCTCATTAACAGATGCTGATTGACGACTTTTTCTTAATTAACATAAAGAAAAGTTCATTGTTGAATTTTTAATTCACTAAAAAGTGTATTTTTTGAGGATAAACCCGCACAAAAGAACAATTTAAACGATCTAGACATTGTTTCTGTCTTTTTATTAATTTAATCCATTTTGTTTTTTCTTGAAAATCGAATAGTGAATTTCAAAATTTTTTTATTAATGTTTAACATGGAATATTATGTTAACTCCCATAAACCGTTTCCGTTCAGAATTATGTAAATAAGGTTTTAAGTCTTATAACAACTGTTTGAAATAATTTACCGTATCGCTCTCTGTGCTCATAAATCAAATTTTAAATATTATTATACGTGTTTTATAATGTCCTTCTTACCAATAATTAGTAAAGTTATTTTTTATCTCTTTAAAATAATTCTGGACTGAAGAGATTAAAATAAAATTACACAGGTTTACTTTTAAAGTTTATTTGATTATTTAATTACATTGTTTTCTAGTATTTGTTACCGTTCAATTTATCTTGTTCTATTTGTTTAATTTATCAATCAATTTGTATTCTTTGAGAGAAAACAGGTTCATTCGCTATTTTGATAAAAAATTCAACTTATTTTTCTTAATTGATTATTAACAAAATCTTTTGTATAACGTGATTTTATTTTAATATTAAGTGCATAACATTTGAAATGTATAGATAATTTAATTATTAGTAATGAAGCTTTAAAAAGGTTTGATGATATATAGATATGATAGATAGAACATATTAGTCATATTTTTCTTTTTCTTACTAAGGAAAAATACTATCAAAACACAAAAGAAAATTTACAGTTTATTGAAATAGGTTGTTACTGAAAAAATTGATTTTCAGAATTTAAAGCCGGGAAATTTTTTGATCCAGATTCACATCGCAAAAGACAACTATGGGTTGATAAAGGATGAACCAACCAAAATCCGGACACTCAAACTAGTAACCAAACTCATAACCAAATGACAATATTAATCACCAAGAAAAAAATATTTTACCACTTTATCCATGACAACACATTCACACCTTATTAATAATTGATCGAATAGTTTTCTACAGCGAGATTTTATCGTCAGATTTTGCTTCGCATCAGAATGTGGTAGCTTTTATGCGCTGAATGATCTGCACAAAGGACTGAAATTTTTTTTAATTTTCGAGCAATAGACATAGTTGACATTTTCGGATTTTTGGAAAATATGAAATGAATTGTTGATCCTCATTTTTTTTCTTGGTCATGACTACCCCCATTGCCAGTCTTTTTGTTCATAGTTAATATTTTCTCGAACTTTTTGATGACATCGCTGATCGTTGATTTAGGTGTTTACAGGGCTTTTGAATTTCTCAAATACTGAGATGTATATTTTCCATATAATTGTGCAAGATTATATTTCTGTTTTTAATTCCATTGATCGCATATTAATGAGTATTGCTTTTTACAAATAAATAAAATGAATTGATATAAAAAGAAGAAAAACTTAGGTGCTATGTGGATGAATATTAATTTTCTGGCTAATTTAATTTTTCGGATATAGACAGACAAGTGTCAGATTTTGGTTGGTTTTAGTGATGAACATGATCTGGTTTTAATTCAAAAAAGGTAATTTAGTAAAACACTCGAAATACCACAAAAAATGTTAAAAAATGAGTTATAGATTTGTGGATCTTTATTTGACAAAGTAACATCTCTTGTTGTAATACTTTGGTATGTGGTAATTTAACAGTAAAACATTAATGATCTGATATCTGCCTGCAATTTGCTATTGAAATATTTGAAAATTGTTTTCTGTTGAAAATTAATATTTGCAATATCAAAAGAAGTTAAAAGTTTGGGAATTGAAATATTCTTTAAAGAATTTTTTTATTTTCTTCCTAAGCTAAATTATGTCTGAGAGTGATATTTATTTAAGCTTCTTGTTAATTTCAATTTTTAATAATAATAATTCAAATGGATCAAAGCTTACAAGTCTGTTGTTTTTCTGATCACCAGAATCAAAATATTAATTCAGGATCACTAGTATTACATTCACGTGACTGATTTATTGTGTAATAAATATAATAGAACGAAAGAAGAGCATAACCTTTTTACTTGCTCTTATGATTTATGAAATGATTTTAGTCTGATTCAAGTTATCATTAACTATACAACCGCAGTCCTACTTCAATCAACAAAATATTTTTAAAAATTATCTTCTTTATACAAGTCGAATATTTCTATAAGTATTATAGTGGAACAAAACTTAAATGATTCATTTATTAAAAATAATCTTCTATTTTTAATTTTGCTTAGATATTTAATTTCCTCTTCCTTTTACAATCTTAAATAGAATAAAAGGAAGTACCTTTAAATTACTGAAAATGATTTTAATGAATAATCTTCATTAATTTAAGAGATATTTTTCAAGGGTACCGTCTTAAACTTACAAACTGACTGCTAACAATATCAGGTTGTGTAGTATGAAATTTGTAAAATGAAAAACAAAGTTTATTAATAAATTACAAATAAAAGAAA
>JBBMKC010211394.1:0-13034 GCA_037834085.1 Bipalium vagum | reverse complement strand
CCACTTGACTTTGATGGTAACGGCACCTTTGTGGTTTTTGGAAGAGGGTTTTGAGGTTTTGGTCGTAGCCTCCACACAGAAATATTTATATAAAATAATCCAATAAAGTGATTTGCTTATTTCTCTTTCAATTAAAAGAAATCCTTTGATTCTTTACCCACAATCTTCTGTTTTTTGTTTCAAATATTTTATCAAACATTTGCATGCATTTAATGATTCTAACTTAGAAAATTTTCTTCTTCATGTTCTGATTCAATGTTTTTTTTCATTTATTTTTATATCCTCAAAATCATCCTTTTCATTTTCACCTGAAGTTGATATTTTTTCTTCTATGAAGATATATTCACTTGCCTCAATCTGTTTATCAACAAGTAATTTATTTTTTAATTCTTGCATTCTATTCATTTCATTGCTTATTTCAGATATAAGCTCTTCATTATTCAGTGACTGATTATTTGGTTGAGTAATTAGCTTAAAATACAGCCAAGAAGCATAAATCGTTAATGAGGTTACTTCATTCCAAGATCTTGTAATAAATTTGATTGCATTGTAAGCTTTTCTGATTTCAGTATCGATCTTAATTGCTTGATTGTGATCTATTTTAAATGTTGAGATATTCAAATTGCCTGGTAGATGACAGAAGATCTTGGAACAAAAAGGATAATGCATCATTGATTAAAATATTTATTACTAATAAATCTTTTGGTCGTACTTTTTACTAAAAAATGCGAAGTGGCTTTCCGAAAAAATCAAAAAGTGGTCTTATAATTATGCAGCACACTGTATATGTGAATATTAAGATAAAATAGTATATAATAAGTTACAAAAAAATATTCATGTTGATAAAATATATATTTTAATAAAATTAAGATAAAATATTAGATTCTGGACCAAAGCTTTGAAAATATTGAAAAATGGTTCAGAAAATTATTTGAAATTGAAAATAGTATCTCTTAGTTCAAAAACCAGACTTCTTTTTAAAATTCTAATAGATTAATTACTGTTATTAGGTGACTGATTTTAAGGTTGTACAATTTATAGTTCACTGAAAATAATTCATAATTGTTTTAGAATCTTTTACCTTTTTCCCCCCAAAAAAATTAAATTAAACCAATATATATAATAAAACAATTAAACTTTTAATAGATTTAACAGATTGTTCTAATCATCATTGAAAACATTATCCTTCCACATCCATTCTTTCAGATACAAACCGATCTTATCTCTTAATATACCTTTTTTAATTTTAATTCGGTATTTAACTTTTGCCCAATAAGATTCTATTTCCATGTATTTATGGATCTACAAAATATAATATGGTTGACTTTCAAATGACAAAATCCAATTTTTCAGTATCATTATAAGCTTCCCATTGATCACTTATAATAATTGTATTCCCTCGGCATACACTGTTAACTCTTGGTAGTAGAGTGTCTGCTTTTCTGTTTTCAACTACTTCTAGATATACTTTTGATGGTTCATGACTGGTATCTGCAATTCAAAACAGCCATATTTCGTGTTCAGTTGCATGGCCTCGATGATATTTAGGTTTATGTTTAAATAAACTTTCATCAATCTGGCATATAGTTCTTTGACCACCTAATTTACAAGGATTTACTGTATAATAATTATCACAACATTTTCTTAAATAATCATAGGTGTAAATAAAAACATTTTTATAAACATCGACTTCTTTCTTTATGTCTGTTTCTTTTTCATCTGTTTTCCATTTCCATAGCAACTTCAAACCAGTACTTAAACGAAATCGATATCTCTCGAAAATAGAACCTGTCAGTTTGCTAATATATTTCTTATAATTGGTACATGTGTTTCCGTGCACCTAAATGCTACAACATCCTTATTTCTTGTATATGGCTTGCATTGCATTGGCTTGGCACAGCATTTACATGGTAAACACTTTTTAAAAACACCTTTGGAAAAAGATAATTAACAATTACATCTGTTGTACCAGTACAGATTTGTTCACCTCTTTTTTGACATTGTAAATGTCTATTTTGACATTACTAAGTTTGTTGTAATTAACATTTTGGCAAAATATAATTTAACAACGTCAAAAAAAGAACTTTTCAGTTTTTCCCCCCAATAAAAATCTTTCCTTTTTTCCCCAAGTGGGGAAAAAGGTAAAAGATCGTTGTTTAATTTTCCATTTTTAAAATAATAAAGTATTGTGGTTCTGGACATTATATAGTTGTCAGTTCACCATGAAATGAACAATATTCGAAATTCAACTCCAAGAAAAAAAATAGGAAGAGAAATAGTAAAATTAATTATGAAATCAAAAGTTGCATTTGGGTTAGGACTTCCAAGATCAAACAATATGTCTAGAGACACAAAAATTCTCACTAATGAAAAAATTTATGAAAACTCAAAAGTTTTCCCTCCTGAAAAAAGTAAGCAATTAGCAAATGAAAATTAAAAAAAGAATTTAGAAAACCTAAACATTTTTTGAAAGTTAAAGTTAATAATAAAGATGATATTTAGTCAGCAGATTTAACTTCTGTTCCAGGAGAAAAAGATTATAAAATAATTATTTCAATTATTGATTTTTATACTCTGTTGATGCTGTTCCTTTAAAAAATAAAACTGGAAAATCTATAACAGAAGCTTTTGATAAAATATTTGATAATAGTCAGGGAAAACCAGAAAAATTTTGGGTTGATAAAGGTACAGAATTTTACAATAAAACATTTGAAGATTTTGTGATGATAATGAATTAGAAATTTATTCAACAGAGAATGAAGGAAAAGCTGCTGTCATTGAAAGATTTAATAAAACTATAAAAAATTTAATGTTAAAAAAATTTACTGAACAGGGAAATCGAAAATGGTAACATCTTCTACCAAATTCATTCATTAATTAGTGTTTTTCCTAATGAGGCTTCTAAAAATCTTGAAAATTAAAAACAAAAATGAAAAACTTGAAAACGAAAATATTATTCCTTTAAAATCTAAACCAAAATTTCATATTGGTAATCATGTAAGAATTTTTAAATATAAAAATAAATTTGAAAAAGGATATACCGCAAAATGGACTGAAGAAATTTTTTTATTAATAAATTTTTTTTTAATAATTTAATTGTATATTGAATAATTGATAAGAAGAGAGAAAAGATTCTTGGAAGATTTTACGAAAACGAATTGCAGAAAAATAATTTTTAATATAAATATTTTTTTCAAATAAAAATGTTTTTTAATATATATTAATATATATAATAAAAAAATTTTATTTTTCAATTTTTTTGTTAAAAAAATGAATAAAGAAATTACATAAGATAAGCTGCAGAATATTATCGAAATAAGCAAGCCAAAATATATTACATTAAAGGGAGGAAAATATTATTTATAAAAAAAGCAATGAAATTAAGGAAACAATTAATGATCAAAATGAGGAACAAGAATTTGGTGACATTCTTCCTTTGATTCCAATTCTTGGGACAATATTTGCAGGTTTAGGAGCAGCTGGTAGAGTTGCTAGAGGAGTAGCAACAGCTGTACAAAAATCAAAAGAAGTTTAAAAAACAATCCTTAGAAAGAAGTTGAAAAAAAATTGGAAATGGAAGTGGGAAATTTTAAAGTAAATTATGCTGAAAATAGAGAATTTATTTATAAAAAAGTTGTTCCTTATTTCTATTTTTCTGATTTGTTCTAGTATGTAAAATTTTCAATTTTTGATTGAAATTTCAATTTAAAATGAAATTTAAATTTACCACTTTTAATTTATTAATAACAGGAATTAGAGAATATTTTATAGTATAAACTAGATTCCTTTTAATGTTGATATAATATTAAATTTAAAATTTTGCGGTTTTCTGAATATTCGTTTGATTAGTTTGAACAAATAGCAGAATTGTACTATTTCATGTAAAACTAATCTCGAATTTGTTAAACCATAGAAAGAAAAAATTATTTCCCATTTCTGTCTTTTATTAAACTTAACTTTCATTTCTTCTCATTTAATTTCCTATATTTACGGTTTGGTTAATTAGTTATCGGAGGGATGCTCACTTTTTCTTTAGTGTAGATTAATAACTTCTCAAAATAATTAACTATTTTAATTTAGATTATACATCGTAAAAGAAATTCATGGTAAAAATTGTAATAAAAACATATTATAAAAAGTTTTGTTATTTATTTTTGTGATTAGTTATAAAATTATTTGAAGTTAGAATGATAAATTAAACCTACATTTACAAAACCTAACACTCGTATAACTTTTGTTTTATTATTCATATTTAAAAAATTAATAAAATAAAATTTCTTCTCCAATTAATAAAACTGAATTAAAATATTAAAACAATCCGTATCTAAAATCATATTAAAGCTACATAAATTGTCTTTGTCAAAATTTATTTTAGTGGAGTTTGAGTGTTTGACTGAAACCCTCCACCAAGTTCTTTTCTACTTCAGCATTATGATAATAATAATATAAGTTAATTAATTTTGAAAGTTGAAATATAATTTCTGGTATTTTATTCCCCCTAATCACGTCTGAGCTAGTTGATCGAATTACTTTTGTTCTTCATCAGAATTGTGCTGTTCTCCTCAAACACAAGAATTCTTCAATTAAAATTTAAATCACATTACATTTTGATCGATACATGTTCATCGGACAAATACAAAAATTTGATAGCCTTGTTATAATCAATCATAATCATAAAATAATTATTTTTCTTTTATTCAAATTAACAATTCTCATCTTGAATGTTGATATATAAAATTATAAAGAGCCAGTTAACAAAAATTATTTCTGCACTTTAAGCCCTCCGTTATAATCTTTATTAAATTCTTCTCCTAAATGTCTTTAAGTAAATCTCCACATTCATGTACAATGTATATAATATCATTTAATACATGATACATTTAAGCCATAAGACTTAGAAAAGATATGCACTTAAAGATTTCTCGCTTATATGAGGCACATTATTATTAAAAACACTGACAGATAATAAATCAAGAATGTTATCAAATAAGATACACAATAGTAGTAGTATTATTCTTATATACCAAAAATGTTAAATTAATTCGAACTAATTGGTTTTAATCATAATCGGTAATTAAGAAACTTATAAAATGAAAGATTTATTTTTAAACATTTCCAATAATTTAATCTTCCATTGAAATAAAGTAATTAAAAACATTGATATCTACAGGTAAAGAAAGTATTTGTTACATAATTTTCAATAAACAAAGCTGGAACTTTATGAAATTAATCATCTAGATCTTCATCGTCACTGGAATGGTTGTCTGTGTACTCGTTTTCTGAATCGTCATCTTCTTCAGCTTCACTGTCAGAAGATTCATCACTTTCTGATTTTTCCTCTTCATTGTCTTTTTCCAACTCTGCTTTATCTTCTTCTAAGTTAAAATCTTCACAGATATATCAAAACACTAATTCTAAATAAAATGTTACCAGTTCTTCTTTTTTTCTTATTAGCATGATAATTAGTCAGTTTAAAATCTGTAGTATTTAGTGGATCTTCTAATTTTTCTATTGGTTGTCCGTTGGCTAACTTAAAAATTTCATAAGACTTTAATATTCTTTTTCCAGTGCAATCACATAATGGAACATAATTTGAGAAAAGTTCACGCCTTCTCTGACGAAATTCCACTTCATAATTAACATAATCATTATAATTCTCAATATCGATGGGCTGCAGTCGAGAAATCATCTCTTCTGGAGAAATTTCAACTATTACTTTAGTTTCACGCTTTTTTGAGGACATTAAAAAGAAAATTTAAAATTAATTTAAATTGAAATATTAAAACAAATCATCATATGCTATGTAAATTTATTTTAAAATTTTTTATAATTTTTTAAAAAGTTAACTTTAATTTTTACATCATTATTATGGGATCTCATTATACATGCCATATTTGATATTCTTATTTAAATTAAATAATCATTTTAAATTTCTGTAAATAAATTTTAAGTACAAGTCAAAAAATTCAATTTGATTAAATTATTTTAGATTTTCTATATCAAATATATTTATCAGAATCTTATTAGGATCACACAATTATAACACTGTAAGTAATTTTTACTGAATACCAAATCAACAGTAGCATGATATTGCTAAGTTTTGGAGGTTTCTAAATTTCTGACTCCAAATTCTATTTTGTGAATTGTATTAATCACGTTTTGGTAATTTAATGAAGCAAAAATCATTTTTTCTAATATATATCTTTATGCCACTCATTTTGAAGATTTAAACTTTAAACTGTAAATCAAAATGCCAATATCAATGGTTAATCAACAGAAGTCAATATACATTAAGAAGAGTGTATAAGCCCTTGAAGAAAAAATATTGAATTAAGTGATTAGCCGGCCGTATTTGTCGTAAACCAATAAAAATCTTTTTAAAATCTAAAACAGAAAGTGGAACTAATATTTGTGTTCTGTATAGTTAATAAGTTATATTTTGATAGTGAATGTGATAATTCACTTACTTTAAATATATATCGGTTTTAGGTTTAAATAAAATTTTTAATAAAGTTTTTTTAAAAAAGCATTTTAATAGTTTCAATCTTGTTATTATTTTGGATAAAATACTTTTAAGGTAATAATTATTTTTATTTTGACGTCATTCATCTTAATTTTTATTATTTTTTTATAGCATTATTATTACTTATAATATTTAATTTCGCTATTATTATTATTATGTTGGAATAAGAGTCTAAGAGAAAAAAGATAATCAAATCAATAGAAATCGAATTAAAAAGAACATAAGCATTCAATTCAACCGAAAATTAGTTAAATTCAATAAAAACATTATTTAGGAATTGAACCGAACAATAATTGATCATGTTTTCTGTTTGTTAATTTTATTAAATTTCAGTTATTTTATAAATTGATCAGAAATCTTTTTAGTAAACACAGCAGCAACTGTTCCACAATAAATAATTATGCAATAATTAGGTACTCTGCTTTAATGCTGCTTCTACTCCTTGACTCTGCTCCTCATTTTAAATTCTTTCTTGTTCTAGTTCAATTCTGTTTTCTTTTTTTCTTTTTTTCACTTCTTTTTTGGGAAATATGAGAGTTTCTTATATGGTCTCCAGTTTTCCTCCATCGACAAATCACTACTCTTAATATGGATATATTCCATCTTTCCCTCTTTTCTCTTTTCCCACTCAGTAATATTATAATTATTTATTATCAAATTATTACTATTACTAGGCTGAGAGGCAATTGGTTTAAATGATCACATAATTTTTATTAAAAAATCATATCAATCTATACATATTAGAAAAGATAACGAACCGTGGACCTAAAACAAAAATCAATGTTTCTTTCGATCTGTCGTCAAACACTTTTCTTGTCAAGAATCTCGCTTCCGGTGTTTTGAAAACTGACTTGGAACGCATTTTTAACCAATATTAAGATTAACATATTTTCTATTTTAGTCAAACTAAAATGTTTTATAGAAAAATCGTTGGTCTTTTTACCCTAAACCATCTAAGCATTCGTTTAACAATATTGTTAAGTTCCTAAAAATATGGGTTGAATTTAAAAGACTTAACTCTGCTTTAGGTCACT
This sequence comes from Bipalium vagum, assembly GCA_037834085.1. Lineage (NCBI taxonomy): Eukaryota > Metazoa > Platyhelminthes > Tricladida > Geoplanidae > Bipalium > Bipalium vagum. The sequence continues at coordinate 5,477 of JBBMKC010211394.1, read as the reverse complement.
TAACAAAGTATGTGCAATCAGAAGGAATTACGGATGAACGTTGAAGCACTAAGGTGACTGACACAATATAAAAATCGATCTCAAATAAGAACTAAGAGAACAAAGCTTTTAAATAAAATTTTTATTGATAAATTCTTTGACAAAGTTTTAATTACAAGGGTTGCTGAGATTTTGTGCTGATTTATCAGAATCTTTAAACACAGGCTTAGCCTAGTATGTTAAGGCCCTCATGAAGTTTACCAGCTAGAAGCTGTGTAAACTTTAAAAAAAAGGAAGAAATGGAAAAACAAAAAACTCTTATTTGATCAACAGTGAAGCACCAAGTAGTTATTTACGAGAGAAATTAATTAAAAGTCACTTAAGTCGGTTAAGATTGCGCAACTGTGATTGATTATTTATTTTAATAAGATTTAGACTTAATACTTCTGTGCTCACAAAGTATAAATCAATATAATAATAATTGTAATAAGGATAATAATAACAATAATAATCAAATTATTTACCTTCAAGTATTTGTGTTCGTTTTTTTATTAATCTCCTTCTAGTCTTAACCCTTGGCTATTCTCTTAATTCAGGTTGCAATTGCTTTTTGTCGCGTTGAAAGATTCAGCTTATATAGGCAATTTCGAATGATATAAGTGTGTTGGAATTTGTTGTGGAATGTGCACCTTGATATTTGATTGGAATTTTTACGTGACTGAACTGGTTAATTAGCTGTTATTTGATTTATTTTACCAACGACTTCTTGTCCTTTTTATTTTTTTGTTTGACGATTGTGAGATTCTGGTTATTGTGTGTCCTATGCTTTTAGGTAAGCCTTTTTATATTATTTATTTTTTATACATTGTTATTTTTAGTAATATATAATTTCCTTTTTTAGAAATTAATATACTTTTATGTACCTAAAAACTATTTTTAACAACCTATATAATTTTATTTCTATTGTTTTCTATTTTTAGTAATGTTTATTTTCTATTTTTTTATACAAATTCTTTATTTATTGTTTTTCTAAAAATGATTTATGGTTAATAATAATTATTATTATTTAAAAGAGAATTTTCTGACAATCAGCTATAAATCTTTACATGACTAAAAATAAAATCAAAATATTTATTAACAGTAAAATTATGATCATTTAATGTTTGTTGAATGTCTATTTTGGGATGCTCCACAGTATCTACTGAAATTACTTTGTCATGACCAATATTGAAATCTGCAATGATTTCTGGAGCCGTTAGGAGTCTGTTTTGCTTAAAAATCATTATAATTGATTGGTCTTCCTGATTTGTTGTCACACGAGGTTTTTTACTGTGCGGCCTGTCTGAATTGGATCCAGTTTCACTGTACCATTGATTTGCATAGGCTACTGTTGGTTTTGGAATATGCATTTTCCTTAAAATTTCTCTGAGAGAAAGCTTATCAGAGTGATAAGAATTTATAATCGCCCTTTTGTCATAATCAAGATTAACTTTAAGCAGCATTTCCTGTGAAAGTTCACTTGTACACATTTGTTTAGAACTTAACTATTACCTTACTTTTTGTTATATGGTTCTAACGACATATTGGGTTTTGATATGGTTAGGTAATATTTCTGACTCCTTAATTATATTTGCGAAGATAGTGTACCAATAACAATTAAAAATGGTTTTAAATATTGTCAAATTCCTTTAAGTAAATAACTTAAACTTTTATTTTTATGAAAATGTACAAAATATGATTTTTACAATAGAAAATGACAACTTTATATTTTAAAGAAGAATTCAAACTGCACTAGGAAGAGTGCAGACGTCCTGAAGAAAATCTGTACTATCTATAATTTAACTGTGATATATTGATTAGCAAATTTTTTGAAAACACCTGAAATTAGTTTTAATCAGAAATATATTAAATTTTTAATGAAATTTGCCTCATCAAACAATTGAAACTGCATTAACATTCAAATAGGCAATTCCTATTAAAATTATTCATAGTTAAAAAGTTTACTACATTTTATGCGTATTTACTTCAGATACTCAAAATGAAAAATAAATAAATGAAATATAAACAAAATTGGAACTTTATTTATAGATAATTCAAATGATTTGCTAATTTTATCGTTTTTAATAAATCTAATTAAGCGGTGGAAATGTGATAAAAGGTCTTCAAATTGGCGATAAGTCCACTAATCAGAAACGATTGTTGTCACTTCAGATAATATCTGATTCTACGATTGAAAAATATAAAAATAGCTTAGACATTTAGAAATAACATTTTAATAAAGCATAAAAAATCGATAATACGAAAAAAAATAATTTGATGTTGTGAAAAATCATCGAAAACCGATATCTTCAAAAAAATTTACATTTGGTTTAGAAATTTTTATTTTTTACATCTTTCTATTTTTTTTAAAAATCAACGAAGTAAATACAAATTTGATTCTAAAAATTGACAAATCGATTTTTAGTCAGAAGCTCGATGTGACTTTTGGAAATAGATTGCCTCCTTATTTCCACAAAGGTAATAACACTTAAGCACCTTCTCAATTCCCGGTTGTTAAAAACATACCTCGCTAAAATCTTTTTTCATTTTATTCTTGTTAAAAAGAGAAAATATTACTGAAATCGTTTTAAATATATTGTGAGTTATATAATATAAAATAAAAATCAATTCGAATTCAGATATTGATCAAATCGATTTATAATTAATTTGATTATTTTCTTAAATTATCACAAATAATGGTCATAATAAATCCTCATTGCAAATCTGGAAATATTTTCAATTGAAATAACAATGCCTAAATTTGACGCCAGTGACCCGCGGTCTGTGTTGGACGATTTCACTGATGATGGCGGAAGACGGTAAGAAATAATTTTTTTTCAGAAAATAACAAATCAGCGTAATTTGAAGTCTTGATCCACCTTGTCTGCGATCATTCGGGCGATCGACAGCGACGAGGTTGCGGCAGGACTTGGTGCATTTCTCACGTGCAACAATCGAGACCCGATGGAACCGGTGGTGCCCGTGTGAAAAACAAAATCATCAACCAGACCACCGTTAGGATCCAGTGCCTGTGCCCGAACTCCACTGGGTCCCCGAGCAACGTCCTTGACACTTAACGATGGCACGAACTTCTTCAGCGCTTTCACCTGTCTCGACACAAAAGCGACATTGATCATCTCTTTTGCACCGATTCGAAAATTCTTCATGGCGATTTTGCGCATACCAGAATACGAGAGTGCGTCGAACGTGTCGGCGATGCTGAAGTCAGTCAATTTATATCCTTCTCGTTTAAAGGCTAAGACCGCGTTGGGCCCCAGCCAAACGCTACCATCCATCCGTGGAGTGAAATGAACTCCTAAAAATGGAAATTGTGGGTCTGGAACGGGATAAATGTTGCCCCGGACCAGATTTTGCCTTTCTGGTTTCAGAACCAAATAGTCGCCTCTAAACGGTACAATTTTCGGAACTTCTGAACAGCCGGATATCATAGCCAACTTATCTGCGTACAGGCCACCGCACGTAATGACGTATTTGCTCTGAACTCGTTGACCTTTTTTACTGGTCATAATAACCGGATAATCGACAAAGTCTTTGGTTTCTGAGAACTCAACAACTTCGAAATCGAGAAATATTTTTCCACCCATTTGTTCAAAATCTTTTCCGTACGAAAGCGACACGACACGCCAATCTACGATACCAGTGTGTGGAGAATGTATAGCCTTCAAACCAACACAGTTAGGTTCTATTTCCTTAATACCGTTTGAATCAACTACTTTCAGATCTGGTACAGCATTGGCTTCACCTCTTTTAATAAGTTCATCTAATCGACTGATCTCGGTCTGATTGGTTGCCACAATCAATTTGCCGCACTTTTTATAAGGGATTTTCTTTTCATCAAAATAAACATATGATCTTTTTAATCCCTCAACGCACAGTTTAGCTTTCAATGAACCCGGTGCATAATATATTCCAGCATGCACTACTCCGCTATTGTGACCGCTTTGATGTATAGCTAATAATGGCTCCTTTTCGACCAAGCACATTTTTAATTTGGGATGTCTTATTTTTAATTCGCGAGCAGTAGCTAATCCAACAATTCCACCACCAACAATTGTGAAATCAAATCCACATGAACAATTATCAGGTTTTAGGACATCTGATTCACTTCTATGAGATAGTGAACGTGATAATATCATAGGCTTATTTTTCAAATAATAACATGATCCAATTCTTTGGATAAAGCTGAAAATACAAATCTTTAAGCATTGAGATTTTTAAAAATGAAAATCATAATTAAATCACAAGAGTTTAAAAATATTAATAAAACGTACATCCTCAGCATTAGTATCTAATTTTAAAAGAAAATAATTTAAACAAATGCAGAATTGATGAATTTGTTAATAAGTTTAGACTAGTTTTTAACCTAATTTTTATATTTCAAACATGAAGACAGATTAATATTCATCAATTGAATTCTTTTTCCTTTAGTGGCTTATTAGTACTAAATTTATTTATATGCCACTGAACATTTTAGAATTTTTAGAATTTTAAAAGTATTCTAACTCAAAACAATGATGATTTATAATTTAATTCTGAACTATTATGTATTTAAAATTTCATTCAATAAATATATTAACTTCCTTGATAAATAGTAAAAAACCTTTAACTTTATCATTAAATTCAAATCTTGATGATTTTACTGATAAGTTACGAAATACTTAGCTAACACCCACCACAATGCCGTATCCTCACCCTTAAGAACTGAATCAAAACTTTTTAATAAAACTTTATTGACTAAAAGCACAATCACAATATCAATTACCAAAATAAGTTCCCAAAATATGTTCAATAATGATAATAAAATTAATATACTACTATTAATAATGAAATAAAAAGATAATCATAAAGCAAGAAGTTCATGAAGAATAACACTAGAAATAAACAGAAAAAAAGAACGGTCTCACTACGAGCGATAAGGGGTCCCCAGGTCGCCATCTAGGTATTTCTCAGGTCACCTAGGGATTCCCAAGCTCGCTGGGTCCTCTTGTAGAATCCTTCAGTGAAGTCATATCCACTTGAAAATACCTTGATGTCCTGTCTTCGGCTCGTAGTCCTTCTGAATTCGTGATTTCCTAATAGACGCTTCCTTGAATTGTCGTTCCACGTTGTCGTATTCTCTGTTGGCGTATTGTCCTCCGTTGTCGTATTCTCTGTTCCGTATTGTCTAGCGTTTCCCTTTTTGTTTTTTTGTTGGGCACCGTTGACGGGTCTACGATCACCAATCTCTACGCTTAGAGACGGCTATTTTCCCTAATAGCTATCAACTCTATCTCCACGCCGAGATAGACTCATATCAAGGCTAATGGAAACCTGTAGTCCATCCGAAAACGACTGTCAGGGAATCAATTAACCTGTTGGGGTTTTGAGTAATAATGTTTACCTCTATTCACTTTACTAAACCTCAACACAAATTAACTTTTAGATATCAGAAGGATTTA
>JBBMKC010211383.1:0-13035 GCA_037834085.1 Bipalium vagum | reverse complement strand
CATTTTCCTGTACTTCGATTAGGTATTTCAAGCACACAGTTTTCGTTATACCTATCTCCACTTCTTCGGCGCACATAGAAAATTATTCAGAAATATATAGGAAAAAAATCGATTTTTTCTATTTAAATTTGATCACATTTTAGTCAGCCAAAAATATCAGCTGCACAGTTGCTTTTAAAATGTCAAGCTTCATTGTTTGGTCATCTGTTTTTTTATTAAATCAAATTTCCAGGCATTTTATGCTTCGAAATCAAAGACGAATCTTTCAATGGACGTTATTAGTGACAAGCTGTGCAATCATTTCGATCGAAATCCTGGGGATGTATTGGTGATGGACAATTGCAGATTCCATCAACGCAAAGATGTTATTAAGTTGCTGACAGAACGAGATAATGCTTACAGATTTCTGCCACCATACTCGCCTCAGTTACAATTTGCAAATACTTTATCATTCTTTATAAGAACCATTATAGATCGGGACGATTGATTATTCAAGTACTCATGCATAACGATTTAAATGATTATTTTCGCAACATGAGGAGGTTCATAGAAAAACCTTGGCGAGACAATAATTTATTTATTTATTTTCCATTATATATTTCTGAATATTTTTCTATTTATTTTGAATAATTTTCTATATATTTTGAATATTTTTCTAATTATTTCTGCATAACCCTGTAATAATAATATTTAATACAGTTGTTTTAATATTGTTTATATCGTCGATAATATTGAGCATAATTCAATTTGAAATCAAAAATCAATGTCGAGTATAAATAATAATTAAACAATATTAAAATTTGTCTTATTAATTTTCTTTAACGTATTTAGAAATGAATGAAAAATTCCCAAATGACTCTAATATTCGGAATTTTATGCTGTATGACTTTAAACGGGGATCAAATGCCACAGTTGCCATCAAGAATATTAACGATTTTTATCGTGAAATGCTTGTCATTCGCAAATGACAAAAATGGTTCGATCGGTTTCGCAACCATTCTTTAAATGGACTGTGACGGGAGATGAAAATTGGATAATGTATGAGAATCCACATATTAAAATATCAGTTGTTATCTCAAGCCCAGTGGCGAAAGCGTGACTTCATCCAAAGAAGATATTACTGAATATCTTCTGGGATTGCAAATGGGTATTCACTTTGAATTGTTGGAAATGGGTCAAACAATAAATTCGATGTATATAGTGAAATATTTGACGTTTTGAGAGATGCTTTAATTGTGAAACTTGCTCCATTGAACAAAAGAAACAAAGTAATTTTTCATCACTACGGGCTAGATCACATACTGCAAAAGTGACTGCAATGGAGGATGTATACTTAATTGGCTTCGTTCAGTTATAAGTATTGTTGAGTTTTACTCGCAGTGGTACTGAGACTGGAAGAGTGAGAGGTAGTCAGTAGCCGGACGGATCCCTTTGGGACCCTGAGACTTGTTTATGTATCTTGTGTCATGCGCGAGTGTGTATTGAGTAATTTGAGGATGGACATTTGATTGGATATTTTCGGAAAATCAAAATTTTGAGTGTGTTTGTGAGTAGATGTGTTCAATATTGTCTGACTTGATCGAACGTCAACTCACCATTCATTGGTGGAAGGAAAACAACAAGAATATTCTTACTTGACAGTAGATATTATCAACTGCAACAATAAAGCAGCGGTGTTTGTTTTGATACTTAAGGAATATATCTAAAATTGATGAAAATATTGAATATCCATATCTATTCTGATACTGTTTTACTCAATCCTGAATTATAATTGGATTCTTTTTTAGAAAGATTTAAATTTTATTTTATCAAAACGATAATATTATATTATATAATTTCAGTTAATTATTTTTTGTTAATATTGTGAAGACTCAAGAAAAACTGACTTATTTATTTAAAAATTGATGATCGAACTCTGAAATTTGTGATTTTAATAAAAGTATTTTAAGATGTTTTTATTTTCGTTACTTGTAAAAATAGGAATCTTTTAAAAATGAATGAATTTGAGTCCTAACAATTATTATTCTTATTATTATTAATTATTAAACAAAGAAAATACATAAAAATTAAAATTTGAAAATACTAGGTTTCTAAAAATAGAAACCTAGCAAAAAAATATAATAAATCTAAATATTAAAAAAAAATTAAAATATAAAAATAAAACTGACCTGAAAAATAGCATATAAAAGGGCAGTTGAATTTGGAATTGCACGCACAAAATTATTCCACAAAAATTTTCCACGAACAACGAAAACATTTCGAATCAAGGACCATTTAAGGACAAAAACAAATATTCCAATATCAGACGTAAACATTCGAAAACGAAAACAACTAGATCATAAACTTTGGATCCTATCAAACTATTTAAGTGCGAATCATTCTCCAACATTTTAGACGCAAATTGACAAGTACATTCAACGGAAACAAGTAATTCAAGGACAATTATTCAACCACGGAATCAAATTCTTCTACACAGACAACTCTTGGATTGACATTATCCTAATAGAAAAGGGGAGCGGATTAGCCAGGCAGAGTTCAAGAGCTTGTGGGTTATGCATTGAGAGCAGCTGTGACTAAGGACGGATTGAGCTGGATAATTGAAAGCTCCGGGTTACTATGTAGATAAAACCAGAAGAAGGAAGATGTCCCTGTTGTGATTAATGATTGACCGATAGAGGAAAACTGGAGAGTATATAAACAACTACCCGATTTTCCACATTCAAAACAAAGCTAGAACAGAACCCAGAAACAAAAATTATAGCTAAACCGAAACGAACTAAAAACAAATTAGTAAACCCAACGAGAATAAAAATTAGCGTTGTCGAAGAGAACAAAACCGAGAACAAGAATCAAAGCGAAAAGAATCAAAGTGATATTATTGTTAAGTGATTTTTTGTGGTGAATAAGTTGACAAACCATTATTTTGCAATTTGGAGTCACGATAAAATTTAGTTAGGTTAATATTTATTTGAATATTAAAAATATTAATAAATAATATTTTTACTAAAATAATATAGGACAAAATTAAATATTTAATTTTATATTTTGTACATGAAAAAGTCTTGACATACTTATTTTCTTTAATTATAATTATTGTTTCTCTAAACGTTTTGCTAACTTTATGATGAAAATAATATAAAATAATAATTTTCACTTAAGAAATCAATAGTATAACATATAATATTATTTGTAATAAAATAATTTTTATATTATCTTATGGTATAAACTGTGCCAAAATTGACCAAACTTTAATTTGTTTATTTTCACTGATTTATTTTTCAATTTCTTTAAATTAATATTTTTATTTCTTTAAATTAATTTTTTATTTTCATTGATTTATTATTTAATTTCTTTTAATTAATATATTTTTAATAATTAATTTTATTTCTTAAAATTAATTTTTATTTTTAATTTTTAAAATTTTTAAATTAATTTTTAATTTTTTTTAAAAATTAATTTTAATAGATTTTAATCTATAATTAAATGAATCTAATTTTCTTCTTCAAATAAAAAATACATAAAATAAAAACAATTATAGAGTCACACAAGTCACATTTTTTTGTTTACCTTTTTTTGGATTTGAAAATGTACTTTTTACACAGTTCAAATTGCATTTTTTATAAACTATTTTTAACATTTAACTTTTTTTTGTTTCTCTCAATTAATAAGGAAAAATTATTTTTGAGAGAATTTTTATTTTATTTTTTTATTATTTTATTAAATTTTATTTTTGGTCTTATTTAAAAAAAAATTATTTGATATTATAATTAAACTCAAATAATAATTATATTATAATTTTTAATATCAATATTAAATATGAATTTTATTTTATTAACATAAATATTTTAATAATAATAATAGTAATATTAATAATAAAAATAATATTAATATTAATAATATAAAATATAAAATTATAAAAAGCATAAATTATAAAAAAGGAAGATATAATAAATGATAGAAATAAATAATAAGAAAAAACTTGTTTAAATATATAATAATAATAATAAAAATAAAATAAAAAATAATAATAAAAATAAAAAATAAAAAAATAAAAAATAAATAAAAATAATAATAATAAGTATAAATGTATAAAAATATAAATTAAAAAAATTATTTTAAAAAAAATTAATTTATTTTATTATTAAATTTATATAAAATATATAATAGAAGAAAGAATGAAAATGGAAGAGAGAAACTAAAATTTCTGAATGTAACATTTTAACATTAAATTAATTACGTTATAAATCATCAGCCAAAGCCTTTGAAGTTCTCAAAAATTAAAATCATTGATTATATTTTTGCTACCAAAAGATTGAATCAACCATATATCATTTCCGACATGGATGGTTGCGCTGATCCAACCAACCGTGACAAAACACGGCCTACGTATCAAATCAGAAATGCTGATGCAAGCTGCCACTAAATCCACCCTTAACCACCCCTGCAACGTGATTGTCGTAGTGTCTGTGATTTCTGTTGTTAGTACAGTGGCCATCCAAAACCCTCTCTGTTTAGGGTTTCGATGCAGACTAATTTAAATGGCGTAAGGTAAGGAATAATTCATACCAGTCCCGCTCCCTTACGTTTCTCTGAAAGGCTTAGAGTAAGATGAAGATAAGTAGGACATCTTAAAGAAGTTCTCGGTTTAGTTCTCAAGAAGTATTAATCGATCAGGGTCAATATAAGTCTGATCGATCAAAAAATTTTCAATCGAAGGTAAAACCTAATTGACAGCATTTTAAATATGGTGGTCTCCTCAAACAGGAGTCCAATTGTTGACCCAAGATGTAAAGGTGGAAGGAGAGAGAGAGGGGGGGAGAAATAAAAAGTGCTTCAAAAAGGCGATATCAAAAAATAATCGCTATATATTAAAAAAAACAAATTATCAGAACTCAAATCATAAAGTTGAAAGGGATTCTTCGCTACTGGGAGGCAAACTTTCGCTCGAGGAGGAAAGCGAGGCGACATCCTCGTGGGCCTTCAAAAGGGTCGAGGTGGCCTTTCTCCTGAGATGGTCGCTGAGCGAGAGTTGGTTCAACATCAGATTGTTGTCCACCAACGAAATCAGACGTGTCGGCTCGGCATCGTTCAGCGAAATGGATATCGTGCTTCCGCTGTCCACTTCCTCCTCGATGGAGGCCAGCTTGAGAGACTTGGACCGGCTGGTCTCGCAAAGCCGAGAGGCGCTGCACACCAGCCGGCCGTCCTTCAGCGCTGAATCGTTAATCAGCGACGAAAACCGCGTCGTATTACCGTCTTGGCCGTTTTGGTTCTTTTCGCTCTTTTTCCGCGAACCCTTTCGAAACAAAGCACGCACAACGGCATACCATGTCCGGTCTTTGGTGAGAATGTCGTTCTTGATGTTTTCCGGAATACTGTCCAGTCTTTGGTCTTTTCCGATTTTCAGCACCTTCTTTCGCGACAGAGACCCCTCGAACTTGAGCCCGTAATCACAGCTTTTACTGCCACTCTTTTCGTATGGAATGAATTTCGGTCTGACAATGGAATTGGCCTCTTTAACGAATGGCATGTGACCATGCACCGAGGTCGGAATCATGGCAACGACAAAATGATGCAGCAACAACGACAAATGGCACGAGAGAAACAAAAGAGAAGCGATCGTCGACACGAATGGAAAAACGTTCCAAGCCGAAGAAGAAAAACAAAAAATGAAAAGCAGACAAAAAATCGATAAATCTAAAAATGTCAATGAATCCACAAGAATTGTCACAGACAGAAATGGAATCAGTGCACAATGCCCTGTCGGTGTGCGCACGTCATCACGATCAAGCAGACGACCAATCAGAGCTCAGTTCGCTCAGAACACTTTCCGGACACACGCGCGAGCACACCGACTCCACACGCCAGCGGCAACAAATGTCGCTTTTGTCTCGAACAACGTGACGAAATTGTGAGAAACATTTCAACGCCGTGTTTTTGAATTTCGTTATTGATCGTCTTTGCCGTTTCGTTCTTTATCGATCCGTTTTGGCAACGCGTCCAACGCACGCACTCGTGACTCCAACCGCTTACGTTGTGAACTGATTTTCTTCTCTCTGCCCTTTTCTCTCTGTCAAACATTTGGACGAAATCTTTTACTCGTCCACGTTTCTGTTTGTTTTAGCAAGACATGAATAAAAGTTTTTTTCTCCAGTAAAAATTCTTGAAGGAAAATATTTAATGATTTTCTTATTTTTAAAAAAATTTTACAAAATTAAATTATTTATTAATTATTTTTATTATATAAATTAATAATAATTATTATTATGTTCTTTTTAACAATAATATTTTATAATAAATCTTAAATTTTAAATTGTTTTGTTAATTTAATCATTGTTTATTTAATTATTAATAAAAAAAATAATGATTAATATTATAAAAAATTAAAATAATAAAAATAAGTAATAATTACTTAATAATAATTAATAATAAAAATAATTCATATAAATATTATAAAATCACAAAAATTAAATAAATATCCAAGCAGTTAATAAATAATAATTTATTAATTAATAATAAATAATAGTTATTTTATTTTTAAAATCAAAAATTTAATTAATAATAATTAATAATCAATAAATTAATAATTAATAAAATAAAGTTTATAGTAAATAATTAATTATTAATAAATAATTGATTAATAAAAATAATAAAATATTAAATAATTTAATATAAAATAAAAAATAAAATTATTAAAATTAAATAAATAATATTTTTTTAATATTAATAATAACAATAAAAATACAATGATTAATATTATAAATAATTAATTCTAAAAAAATTAATTAATTAATAAATAATAAATAAATAGTTATTAAAAAATAATAATTAATTAATAAATAATAAATACATATTTAATGATTAATAATAAATAATTAATTATAAATTATAAATTAATAATTAATAATAAATAAATCGGTTATAATAAATAATAAAATAATAATAAATAAATAGTTAATTATAAATATTATCAATAATAGTGATTAATAAATAATTAGTTAATAAAAGATAATAGTAATTTAATATAAAATTTTTAATTAAATTAAAATCAAATAAATATTATTTTTTAAAAGAAAATATATATAATTCGATAATAGTAATAATTATTAAAATAATAAAAGTAATAAATAATTTTAATTTTCCTTTAAAAATTGTAGAATTACAATTTTTGGAAAAGTTTATCAAAATTTAAGTATAAATAAAAAAAGAATAAAATAAAATAAATTCCTGTAAGAAATTTTACAAAGATGAAGATAAAAAAGAAAGAAAAAATTGTATGAGTTTTCGGCTGTTATTAATTGCTCAACGTTTACATTTCTGCTCAGTTTGAGCTGACTGTCGAGAACCAGGGGGTTGACGTCATACTTCACAAACATTAGGCCTCTCCATGTTTCAAAGTTTCGTCCAGACCTTAACTATCACTCTTAAGTTGGAAATTGGAACGTTGCCAATGTTTATTTGATCTCGTAATCTGGCGATCGTTTTGGTATTGCATCGTTATAGGACTGATATTCGGAATTTAAAAAGGGGAAGAAAGTTTACAGCTATCTGATACATAATGAGACAAAACAAAAATAAAGGTAGAAGCGAAACATGTAGCAAGGAAGGAGTAGCGGTGTGGGTTATATGGTCTGATTTCAGAAATTGATAATCATGAGTGGTGATGGAAATAAAGGGATTGTGTCAGGTCTCTTCATGGAGAGTTGTGAATAACATTCCCACTTCCAATTAAGATTAGTCTTCATTTCTATTCGATCAATAGGCTATCACATCATCCCAACAAATCCAATCCTAATAGACATCCATTTGGACATCTTTTTACCACTTAAAGGTGTTGAGTTATAACGTTAGCTACTGCTATAATTTCACACTGTATCTTTCCCACATTACAGTCTGTAAACTGTAGCACGGTTTAGTATGTATAGCCTATTCAAACTTCAAAAGATCTTACTCCATCAAATAAGGTCATAGGAAACTACTTCTTTCCAATCTTACCAGAAACAATAGAATTTTGATTAGTATCAACGCGTGTTTTGGTACGACTTTGGATTATGTTTTATTTTGACCGACATAACTATCTGGTGTCATTTTTGATCGATCAATTACATCAAGTATTTTGTTTGAGAAGTCAATTATGTACTGTTATTTATTATATAAAACTACTCAATTTTTTCTTGTTGATAATAAGGAAATGGATATTAAACTAATAAACAGGATAATGGTGGGTATTTCTTCCTACGCAATTATGTTTTTAAGAGAAAACAGTCTGTCATCACTGTCAGGTATTTTATAATACTTATCGTAACTTTTCATTTTATTTTTAGACAAAGGTGATAGTTGTGACAAGATATTCAAAGAATGTTCATCAAATAGAAACAGTGATTGTGTTCTATGGTACTGGTACACGAAAAATTGCAAAGAAAATCGTTTTTTGAAAAATTCAAAATATCTCTGAATAAATGTAACTACTTTTTACATTTATGGGCCCGGGCAGATCACAAAAAAGATTAGTCAAAATACGAGATTATTAAACAAATCTAATTTTTATATTTTAACAAAAAACATTAACATTTAATTAACTAATCAACTTTAATGTTTTATATAACGGAAAACTTTATCCATCATTCAATATTATCCTTAGAAATTTTATTAACATTGAGATTATTTTAAAATTATTATTTATTAATTAATTATATCACTTTTATTTAATTGTTGTTATTTTCCTTATTGTAATGAAAATAAAGCATCTCATTCGAAATTGTTTTTGTCTTAAATGACTAATTTAATCTCAAAGTAATATTATTTTTAAGCTTTACATTTGTAACTATATAGTATATTATTTAAATTTAACGAATGTGGTCGCTGTTAAGGTTGCTGAGCTCCAATAAACGCTCAGATAATTAAAACAAATCGCCACAAGTCTTGATTTTAACAGAATTGTATAACATAATAAATATTAAATTAACCTTGACAAAAGACCTGCAGTGATATCGAAGTTCTACCAAATTTTAAAAGATACCGAATTTTTTCTATCAATGTGATCATTATTATTTAATGTAAAATTTTAAAAAACGCGTCAACTTTTTTTTCAAAATATTCATACTTACCTCACGAAAAGAGAATATTTAAACAAACGTTTTATTTTTATATTTTAATATAAAACATTAAGATTTAATTAAAGATGATATTCAATTTCAACGTTTTTATGAAGTACGAAAAAGAATTTTACCCGTTAAATATTTTGGAAAATAAAAACTAATTTTCAAATAATCGCTTTTTTTTCTTACTGAAAAAAATTTCATCAATTTTCAAGGTCAAATGTGAAAAAGAGTATTTTTCTTTTTTCAGTCATCCTTTTGTAGAAAGACATCTGTTAAATCTTCACTTATTCCGGGTCTTTCTGAATAAGGTTTGCAAAGATCTTTTTTCAATAAAAGTGAAGGATTTCGAAATGTATTGGAATAAAATGATTAATTAATTAATTAATTACTAATAATAAAAAATAATTACTGTTCCCTAAACAACTTGCCACGCTTGATTGGAAAAGAAAAGCGCTTACCTTTTAAAATCGAAAAATTCCGTACATTGATCCGCGGAAGATGGATCAATAATAAAAATTGATTTCAAATTATTGATTCAATAATTATCAGTAATAAAGTTTGGATCATGACGGTTTTTGAGCATTAAACCTGGGCGCTCGCTTTGACGCTTTCCACGTCATTCCAAATGCCATATTGTACGAGGGACGTGCTGGCCAGGAAGTTCCGACAGAACTGGTTGAACAAGTTCTCTGATATCCACTACAGCAGCTTCATTGACAAGGAGATCGACGATTCGCTGACCAACCTCAACTGGCTGCCTGTTAGTGAACGTGGCCATGCTTGTTTGCTAAGTAAACTTAAACACTACCTTTCCAGAACATGAATCTCAACAAGCTCACGTCCTGTCAAACGTTGCCCATCTCGCCGATCATGGCCTCTTCACTGAATTCGTGCAAGTTTCTCGACCTGAACACGACCTTCGGACAGGATTCAGGTATCAGCAGCGAGATCTCGTGCACCTGGGACCAGATCGACGACAAGACGAGAATATTTTACAAAACCAACACGACGGGCAAGCCACCGTTTTCACACGTCAGTCTCATCTGTATGGCCATCCAGGACATCGGCCAGTCTCGCATAACGTCCACCGAGATCTGCGAGTGGATCATCATCAATTTCCCGTACTATCAGCTGATCGACAGTTCCTGGCAGGTAGACGAGCGGAAATAACATCGGAAGCGGAACGATGATTGAGATGTTGTATTTCCATTTAGAATTCCGTGAGGAATCTTCTCTCGGTCAGCAAATGCTTCCAGAAGGTTCCTCGGCGCAAAGACGAGCCGGAGAAGGGAGGGTACTGGCGCCTGAGTGTCGATTACCAGAAATACCTCAACCAGCCGACAACAGTGACGTCGAATTACGTCTCCAGCTCGAACTCCGGCAAATCGATCCATTCCCAATCGTCTCTCCTCAGTAACGGTTCCAACAATCAATATCTGTCGTCGTCGTCGTCACTGTGTCACATGTCGAACTCGGATTCCGGACACAATTCCAGCCTCGTCAACGTGTCCCGGAAGTCGTCTCACGGAAAGTCTCTCAATTATTCCGGTCCACAGACGGCCTACAACTGTCCCACCAGAGGTCACGGTCACCAGGGCCAGTACTGGAACCAGCTGAAGAGACAGAAGATGAAGTATCAGAACTCCATGGTCCAATACAATATCCAGTCGTCGTTCTCGCAATTCCAGCACCACCTGACGTCCAACTTCCTCCAGGACTGCAACGGTGGTGACAATCGATTTTGTTTGTCGAAAAACTTCTACATCAATCCGGCAGCAATATCGACCCCGATTGCCAAATCCGGTTCCGTGTATCCGTCTCACTTCTCTCACTATCCATATTTTTCCTTAAACGGCGGAGGCGGAGGTGGAGGGGGTGGAGGGGGCGGATCGCGGAACCGGAATCGCAATGTTCTGGAACACGATCGATTCTTCAAAACCAATCGTCACGGTCTGCACAGATTTGGCTCGAATAACAGCAACTCGTTTCGCCAGAACTCGTCTCAGCTCACCAAACCGAAGCCGGAGTTCAATAACGACAGTCGGGCCAAGTCGTCGTCGGCACAACAGTCGAGCAATTCTGCTTTCTCCTCGTTCCGCAACCTGGTCCACAAGAGAAGTTACCAGTTTTCCGTCCAGAGCCCGAACTGTCGACAGTTCTCCAAGCTCGCCTCGGCCAGAGATCAATTCGACTACTTGAACTACAAGAAGAACGGTCTCGGTCTCCCTCCTGGTGTCAAGAACAGTTTGGCTGGGCGGTCGGCCAAATTTATCGACCAGCTTGACAGCGTTCCAGGGCCGTTCAGTTTCTCCTCATCGTCCGACCAGTTCCTCATCAACCCGGACTCGGTCAAGAACGAGCTCTCTTTCAACAGCAGTCCGGAACTGGAGTCGTCTGAGCTTTCTGAATCGAAGCTGCTGATCCAAGTGAAAGAGGAGCTGAAATCCGTGTCCAATGAGTGGTGGGACCAGTCGAACTTTGACACTTGTTCCATGGACGTGATGAGTTCGTGCGAAAAGTCAGAGCCGTTGGTTTCGTCGCCGTTTCTGGGACTTGAAAAGGATCAGCAATGGGTCGATGAAGAGCTGAATCTGGAAGAGCTTGACAGCATTTTGGGACTGAGTTGACAGTGGCAGCGTCTCACTATTACCACAACCTCATCATTATCATCATCCATCTCGCAAACTTGTCTCCTATTCTCAACCCTTTGTCGCCGATATCCTTTCTTCTTTGACGATTTTTGACCTTGCTTTGACCTGACCCGATGGAAGGGTTCTTGCTGTTGCCTTTTTCTGCTTTCGGGTGGGCGTCACGCTACCATTTCGATGAGGAGATTGGTCGGTTTTGTCCTTGCCAAAGCCGCAGAGAAAGCGAGAAATCGATCCCACCACCCTTCTGTGATCAGTACATTCTTTTTTATTGTCCACATCCTTTGTCCCGTTTCTCTTCTTCCACAAAAATATCTTCCGAGGGTCACTTGTGAAATTGTGTTTTCAAAGGTTTGTTAATTTTCTAATTATCTGGTTTTTTCGATGATAATAAATTAAATTTTTGGTCTGATTAATAATAATAATAATAATAATAATAATTTTAAAATTTTTATTATTTTATTTTTTTTATTATTAATTTTTTTTCATAATTTTAAAAATTTTATTAATTTTAAAATATAATTTTAATAATTTTTAATTAATTTTTTTAAATTTAATTTTATTAATTTTAATCTTAATTTTTATTATAGTACTAATAATAGTCAATAATGATGATAATAAAATTAAAATTATAATAATTAATATTAATATTAATAATAGCATTAATAAATAAATAATGATGATGATGAGATTTTTCTTAATTAATATTCTTTTCTAAAAGTTATAAAATAACTTTTTAAAAAATATATTTCAATATAAAATTATAAAAATAATATTAAAAATATTAAAAATAAAATATAAATATTATTAATTATAAAATTATTAAAAATATGAAAATTATATCATATAAAAGTAGTAATAAAGTTTTTAAAAATTTTAATTTAAAAAAGTCAATAATTAAAAAAATAAAAAATAATTTTAAAATTATAAAATTAATTAACTAAAATATTATTAATTAATTTTCTGTTTATAATATAATAATAATTTTATTTTTAATTTTCATAATTATGATTGTATGTATAATTATAAAATTATAAATCAATTTAAAAAATGAAGTCAAAAGTTTAAAATTATAAAAATAATATTAAAAATTAAAAATATAAGTAATTGTATTATTAATAATAATAAAATATTAATAAAGTTAATATTAAAATATTACCAATATTGCAAATAATACAATAATTATGTCAAAATTATTATTAAGATTCATATTATTATTAATAATTTATTATTATTATTATTATTATTATTATTATTATTATTATTATTATTATTATTATTATTAT
>JBBMKC010211372.1:0-13035 GCA_037834085.1 Bipalium vagum | reverse complement strand
TATTATTATTATTATTATTATTATTATTATTATTATTATTATTATTATTATTATTATTATTATTATTATTATATTTAGTAATTAAAATTTCCTGAATAATTAAATTTTTGAAAAAACAATAGGTTGTAACATATGTTCATAGCGTTTTAAACAATTGTTTTTTAATATCAAAAGGAGATATAAATCTTGAATAAACATAAATATCCAAACATTTTCTTAAATCTATTGTTTAAATGCATCAATTGAAAGTATTATCGATTTATATTTCCATCTTTAATAGTTTTTATTCTTTTAGTTTTTTTTTTATTATACATTCAGGATATTATTAATGTCCGTTCTTTTGAAACAACAATTTGTGAGATTTATATTTTGAACGATAAGGGTTCTAGCGATTAAAATGTTTAATTAAGTTAGATAATTTTAATATTTATTTTATTTATATTTATCTTCTCTCGCCATTAGATTTCTTCTGGGGTATTGAGAGATTTCTTTTACAGAGACAGACCTGATGTAATCACTGGGATTAAGAACGGAATCAATTCTTTTTGTAACAAGGTATACATTAATAGCCGAAAAATATGCGTACATTTGGTGTCTTCATTAAAATATTGACTAACTAAGAATGACAGTCATTATTAACCCTTAAGTTTCTTTCAAATAAATCTTATTCCGAAAATTTTAATTTCTTTGATGCTTAATAAAATATATAAGATGAAAGTATGGTGACATGATAATAAAAATGTATATTATTCTTTTTATCATATAAAAGGAGAAAACAATAGATTAAATGTATCACTTCATAAAAATGCATCAATTAATCAATCATTGGAAAAAGAAGCGTATTGAAGCTTCCCTTTATTTTAACAATAAAAAACGATACACATCAGAATCGTTTTTTCAACGTAGTCTTACATAAAATGAGAATTGGATTTACTTAGACATTTGAAATTCCATCAAAAAAGGAAGCTTTTTGAGATGATAAGACAAGCCTTTAAATAAAAATTTAACTACAGGCATGTTTCACTTAAGGAAAATACACAGAGATTATTAGAAAATTAGAGAATTATTGACAACTGGTTGTTTCTAATTTATTGTATATATTTTCCATCTTTCAGTATAAATTAAATATATTACTAATCCTTAACGTACCACCGGGACCTCGGAGGCACCATATCATAGTTGAAATGTTTACAGAGTTTTTACCTTGCATCGGCTAGTAATGATTTCTCGTGACCTTGGAAGAATTATAAAACGCTTCATTTTCACTCCCATATTTCTTAATACCATATCTGAAAATATTTTGGTACATAAAACAATGTGAATTACCACCCGGGGCATCTGAGACCTCAACGTGATAACTTAACTTAAATTAAACGTCAATAAAATTAATTTTTAACGAAATTGAGAATCCGTTTTAATAAGTCACAAACTTTCAAAATGAAAAGAAATGCAAAATACCTTGATGAATTTCCGCGACGACGAATGTAAAGATATCGATTATGAATCATCAACTGATCATGAACATAACTGTTTATAATCAATATTGACCGAATATCTAAAGAATAAAATATTAAATATAATAGTTTTACTAATTAATTAAGGACTTAAATAAATAATATATATTAAGTATTTTTATACTTGCACCTCCATCATTCATTTAAATATTAAAGAATTTCATCAATGTAACGTGAAAAATTAACTCGTTACAAATAATATAACAAAATATGGTAAAAGGAAACCCCTAAATCTCAGTCTCATTTTTTATCTAATAAAGTAAATGACAAATCCTCTCTATATGAGCTCTCATGATACATGGAACTAGATTTTAACTTTTAATTATAAAATTAGTTTTTTTTTGTCACCGTTGTTTAAAACAAATTTTCGCATTTATTTATTTCTCATTTATTTCTTCTTTTAATCAGTCAAAAGTTTTCAAAGTTGGTTTTATAAAATAAAATTTTAAAATAAATATTTTTGAAATAAATTTAAATTCTTATGCACCTTTTAAATTAATTATGAAAAATAATATATAATCTTGTATTTACTGAAAATATAAATATTATTTATAAATATTTCTTTATATAAATAATATTTAAATGTAGGATCGATTGAGAAGGTTTTACATTCCCGCCATATCAAGAATTCTTTAAGGTCAACATTTATTATACAAAATTGACAGAACAATATATTTTGATATTTTCATAATAATAACGGAAAAGTACACAAAGAGCTTAGTAAAACAAACAATTCATTTAATGCATGTTTCCGACAGAAGAGATAGTTTTCCAAATACAGTGATAAACGATTCCAAAATCTCTAAACAGCTACGAATGATATATGATTTGAACCGTGTCTTCATGGGGGAAAGAATTTCTTCGTTTGTGGGGTAGGACAGAAAAAGGGATTTAATCATAAAATTTTCCATTTATATTCATCAATCTGGAAATTGATATCTTGTCCCAAAGTCCAAACTCTGATTCTTAATTTGACAAGTCGCAAAATGGATTGTGTAGAGCAATTACCCACAGACTCTTTATCATTGTATATCTTAATATATTATCTATTGAAATTGTATAAATAGTTTTAGTTAATAGGCTCGGGGAATTTGGAAATATTAATAAGTTTCTCTTTGCCCCTGCTCACCAGTGGAGATTGGCGGCTCGTTTTCCTTTGAAAAATTGCAAACGTTTTTCTTTTAGGTGTTTAATGGAATTATTTTCAGCAAAATTATCTTAGTTTTTACTAATGTCCCTTAATTAAATTAATTAATTGGCTAATAATGTCCAATCGTTTAATCATAAATATAATCGATAAATAATAACTCATTATATCATTAAGTTCTTTTATTAAATAAATTGTTATTATTATTATTATTTTATTAGTTTTATTTTTATTTTTTTTTTATTATTACTATTTTGATTTTTATTATTATCATTATTATTTCTATTTATTAATGCTACTTTTTTCCATATTTAATTATAGTAATAACATTAAAAATATATTAAAAAAATTGTTTATAATGTAAGTTTAATTAATAAAATTAAAAAAAATTTCTCGATTATCTTAATTAAATTTAGTCATGGAATTAATTTCCCAAATGAAAGACTGAAACTAAAATCTAATTTTATTAAATATATAATTATTAATTACTCATTATACTTTTCTTAATAGATTTTCCCGTCATTTCTTGATGATTTCAGTTTTTCTTGCACAAAATGAGTTTAATTATTTTCACATTTTATTTTTAAGAACTATAAAATATAAAATGGTAATAATAATAATAATTATTATTATTATTATAATTAAATTAGTAATAGTTAACAATTAATAATTGTTGAAAATTTAAAATTTTAATAAGTAAATAATATTTATAAAAGTTTCAAAAACGGGGAGGTTCATAAGTGACGTACAATAAAAACTATATAACATATACAAAAAAGTATGGATACTGAAGTAATGTTTATTAAAATATAAAATTCAAACAAGGAATATTGTAAAAAGTCATAATAAATGTTCAAACTGCCCTCCATTTTCTGAGATGACGGATTCTTCCACGATTCCACATCATTTATTTTCCATAAATCATCATCCTGATTTACCCATATCATTGATATTTTTATGCTCTGAGTTATAAATGGTTCCTTTATTAGACTTCGTTGTTTCATAAATTTGAACAAAGCTGTTGTTGGACTTTCTTCTCATGAATAAAACATTTTACGAGGAAAATTCGATCTTTAAAGGATATCATGACCTTGACTAAAATAAAAAAAAATTCCTAATTTATAAAAATATCATTAAAAAGTTGTATAATTAAAATTCAGCTCCATAAAATTAAGCATTTGAAATGTGTGTCACTTATGAATCATCCTGTAGATAAATTTTATTAAAGATTATAATATATAATATAATTATTATATAATTTGTCCCCATGTCAAATGATGAAGAAGAACCAATAAATATTGTACCTATCACTATAAAAAAGTTGAAGTGCACAACATTTTAGATCATATAATTTGGTTTAGCAAATCATAAATCCTTTTTGATATATTACAGATCGAAAAATGGCATTCTGGGTTGCGCCTGCTCGAGAAATATGGCAACAAATGTCGAAAGCTACAATCAATACAGCGATCTCTGCCGTGTAACTCTGTGTAAATATTTTTATATACTTTGCATCGAACTGTTCCAAATCATTTTGCAGCCGACATTGGTGACTTCTGTGATAATAAACAATACTTCTGTCAATCGAAAAGTGCAGAGTGTCGCAACATCAGAGAAGACAGCTCCTCCTATCGCCTCTGTCAATGTTCAAACGACAAAGTGCCAGTTTATCAGTCTCACCTGCATTACTTTGAATGTTGTAAGCCAATATTTATTGTTTTATTACAAGGTCAAGAAAAGTAACCCACCATATTTTGACATGTTATAAAATCATAATTTCAATAGATATTTACAATTTTAACTGATCCAATTAACGATCAATGTTTGTGATAGTAAAGGGGGTTCCTTTAAGGTATGACCTAAAAATTTATTAATATGAGGTGTGACCCGCATATTTCTTTATGTTTTCCCCAAGTTTTTCTGATTTCTACAAATTTCAAAGTGGAAGGTATCTTGTGGAATAGACTTTCACTTATGTCGTGTTCTATGTGAAAATTCACTTGCATTAATGACGGATAACTCGCAAAAAAACCGATGACAAGCTGTCAGTCCTAACAATGTGCCCCGAGTCATGGAAAGAAAATTTCCTTTAAAACTTATGGTTTTTAGTATAGTTAGTAATGAAGGGGATCTTATGCCTCAATATTTAATTGAGAAAGATCTTATGGCGAATCAAGATAAATATCCAAGTATTTTTTTCACTTTCGTAAAACCTTAGAAAGAATGAGCTGACGCTGGAAAACCTAACTCGTTTCAACAATATTCAGCTCAACACACAAGACCAACAAAACTCAAAAATGATTGTCAGAAAACTTTTACTCCAAACTCTTCTGATTGCTATCCGCTTAACTATTATGTATGTGGCGCTGTTGAAGTGATAACAAATAAGACTGCTTGCAATAGATGGTGAAGTCGAAAATCGGGGGTAAGACAGTTAGAAATCTCGTGCAATTAGTTTTATAAATGACCTTCTGTCTATTCACTATTATAAAATATATCTCTAAGCTTGTACCGGAAAGTTTTAATTCCCTGCATATATAAAAAGTTTCATAATCGAAATGAAAATGTTTTTAGGCTTCATTTTTGTTTCAGTTTGATCCACAGTGAATGTAGCTTAATCTTTATTAATATTAATGCATTATTAATGGATAAAGCATTATTTATAAAATAAAAATAATATAAAAAATATTTTTGCCTTCCAACGAGAGGAGAGAAAACGAAAGACTTATTTTTTTAATAAAATAAGTGTTACGAATATGGACTAACATTACGACAGTTTCAGAGTACAGTAACACTAATGACCGTTAATTCTCCATAAAAATAATATATTTTTATCATAGCAGAAATAAGGTATTAAGTAATGTACAACTTTTTAAGAGACAGGCTCTTATTTTTCTTAACACTAACAATTAGGAAGCCCACTATAAATAAATAAATAAGTGTGGACACTAAAATGGATTCACTGTGAGAAATGGAGAGCTGAGAGAACACTCTTAATTCTCGAACTATCCTTAAAGGTATTTTATTATGTGGCCTGATAAAATTAATGGTCTTCGGTAAGCTTATGGTTCGACAATCATTGTAAAAATAATAAACTTACAGAAAAAAGAAAATCAATAAATAATTGTACCATTTTTGAAATATATTATGATATTTGGTTTTTATTCCGTATCTATCATGATATTATGGTGTAACGTAAGTTCGTGACGTTTGTTTAACAAAATATCAAAATGAAGACATATATACATTTATTTGATCGGTCAAATCTGTACCATTCTACTTTACAACTTTTAGCCATCTCTGGAGAAGCATCATCAACTCATTCTCCCAGAATTTATCTTTTTTGGGCTATGTAACGGTCCAATTTGTTTTTGCAGTCCTCTAAATTTTTTCCAATAAGAAATATGGTGGGTGAATTAGTTGCTCACAATCAAGCTTTGTGATTTTCTGTGTCATAAAAAGAGATGAGGTCGGGCGTTATCCTGGTGGAAAACAATAGCTTTCGATTGGCTAATGAAGGGCGCTTCTCATCGATTGAGGCTTTTAGATGATTCAGCTGAGAACAACATTTTATGGAATTTAACGTCTGACCTTGTGGAAATAGTTCTTAATATATTACACCCTTCCAATCCCACATAATGCAGAGTAAGGTTATTTTGGATGTAATTCTGCCTTTTAGGTGATTTTTGGAAACTTATTTGATTTTGACCAAGATCTTCTACGTTTCAGATTATTAAGAACAACCCATTTTTAATCGCCTATAATTGTTATTTTCAAAAGTGGGTCTGCTTGTTCTTTATAAGTAAGGAACTACAAATGGAAACACGATTGCTTCTCAGTCAATTGATGAGATATTCAAAGATCATAATGATTGACGTACCATAATGTCTTCAAATGCCTTGACATACTCATATTTAATATCCTGAGTCTTTCTTTGATTGATCTTGTTGTTGAATAGAAATCCGTGCTATGGTCCGTGCTATGGTCCGTGCTGTGGGCAACTTAATCATCTCCATAGATGGAGAAAATCTTTTTCATGGTCTTCGAACCGCTTTTACTTTTTCGGTAATAAAATAACATAAGACTCCTATAATGCATTTTATTTTTGTTCCATTTTAAAATAATATTAGATAATTTAAATTTTGAAAAATTAAATCGATAATACTTTCATTTGACACGTTTAAATCAGAAAATGTATAGATATCTAGATGTTTATTCGAGATTTATATCTTTTTTTGATGTTAAAAGACAATTGTATTATAAAAATTATAAAAATATAATAATGATAATAATAATAATAATAATAATAAAATTAATAATAATAATAATAATAATAATGATAATAATAATAATAATAATAATAATAATACAAATAATAATAATAATAATAATTATAATAATAATAATAATAATAATAATAATAATAATAATAAAACATAATAAAATATAATATGACATAATCTTCTTTGTAAAATTTGTAAATTGGTCCAAGTAAAAATATAAAAATAACATTCCCAATTTTCTTTTTATAGTTCGAGATAAATTGAATATTTTATGCAGATTTCGTTTGATTTTCGTTTTCATCAATTTGCAAAATAAAAGGCTAAAATATTTAATTTCAGTTTCCAAACTTTCAAAGACCAGTCCCCATTGTCTCAATTGTCACAATTTGGAAGGCCAATGTTTCGATATGAACAATGACGACATCGGAGATGGATGCGTTTGTCCCCCTCGACTCTCAAGTGAATCTTCAAATTTAGATATTCAGTTAGATTTACAAATTTGCAAAATAAATACAGGTATTCAATGGAAATTATGCCTAGTTGACAATTATTATTACTATTATTATATTATTATTATTATTACTATTATTATTATTATGAATTATAATAAAAATATTATTATGAAAAATAAAACAAAAATGAATTATTACTCGATAATTTGGAATTTCCTGTGTTTGTCTTTTCCGTAGGAGGCATCCAGTCTCTGGCCACTGGATGAACGAGGGTCGTTAAGGAAATTAAGAGACCTTAAGTTCAGACAGATTAATTCTAATTAGACAAAAGAAAATGAAATTAACGGATTAATTGTTTTAATTAAATCTAAAGATTTCCTTTTGTAAGTAATTATCAAATTTTTCATGTAATTATGGTAATGTAAATTACATTTTCCTCTTTCACATTTGCTCTGACCTCATTTATTAATTTTTTCATTTTAATCCCATAATAAAATGAAGCCGCTTTAATTATTTTTCAATAAAAATTGTGTAACCTTCCAAATCTTTCTTTAACCTTGAATTGCTGCATATTATATTTTTTTTAGTTCAAGGTGTCACTCAATCTGTATTCTTAAACTATGACTAAATCTTAACAGGTCTTATAGTTCATATTCACCATAACGGTTTCCTTCATATAAGTTTGGAAGAGAATTTTGCTGCTTTATATATTTTTTCATTAATTTTGTCTGAGGAATAATCTTTGGTGTGCAAATAAATCTGCTCAGTATTTAAGAATGAAATGAAACTGCTGCTTATGGCTTGAAAAAAAAAGTTTTATTTATGTTCTGGAATGTTTTCGTTATCTAATTTTTGTCGAATATTTAGAATTATTATGGAAGATATTTATATTCATTTCAGACATATTTGTGAGAAGGGTAAGCGAGATACTGTTGCTTAATAAAAAAAATTGTTATTTAAATGAGGATGATGTGCTAGCACACCTTGTGTGCCAGAATTTATTTTCCAAATTCCATGCTAAAGATATGAATGTAAACTTTTTCCAGCTCTCCGGTTGTCCTAACGAGATTGGGCCGTTGGTTGACAAAATGATGTTCGATGAGAATCTTTTCCAATATTCAATATTATGATGATAATTGACACTATGTTCAACTTTAGAAGATTAAAATTAAAAATACAGAGAAAAATTTACCGCATTATTTTTATGGAATAAATTAAAAAATACCATCAATTTTATACTTTTATTTATTTTTATTTTAAAGATGATAAAATTGAATTTTAAAAAAAAGTTTAATTTGGGGTTTAGGAAATTTTTTATGTTAGGGTGAGTCATACGTTATGTTTTTTTATAAGACAGTTAAAAACGAAATAAAAACAAGAAATTTTTTTATTAATTATCAAAGTAATTGTCCATTACATTCAAAGGTATTAAGCTATCTGTCCGCTAGTTGTTCCATTCCTGATGATACCAATACTTGTCTTTGGACATGAAAACGTCTCAACACCCCGCTTCCACTTTGTCAAAGTTATTGAAAGTACGACCTTTAAGAAAATGTGTCATTGCTCGGAAAAGATAATAATCCGATGATGCAAGATCCGGACTGTACGCTGACTGTAGTAAAATCTCAACAGATTATAGTTCTTTGAATTTTTCCATTATTTTCTTCAATGTGAGGTTTTGCGTTGTCTTGTTACAGAAGCAGTTGCTTTCTATTTACCACTGACGGGTATTGCTGTAATTTTGCAAAAATGCAATCTATTTGCACACAATAAAATTTTACATCTAGGGCCGTGTTGTTTCTAATAATTTTTGAGGAGCACCCGAATTTCAATTTTTCCATACTTGTTATAACTAAAATAAAATATTAAATTGTATTTATTAAACATAAATTCATTTATGTTTTGACAGGATATTAAATTACCTAAAATATAATTTTTTTAATCAATTAATTCAATTTTTTTTATCTATATAATACATTATTTTGAGATAGTTAAACAAAAATACGAGATTACTTATGATTCACCCTAATATATTGATTATGAAGCATTCCTACTTTAAAATGTAAATGTTATAACGTTAAATTGGAAAAAATTTTTTAATCGGCTCTTTGAGAAAATGTTTCTAATTTTTATAATAGATTAGTAATTGATGTAAAATAATAAAGATAACATTCAACAGTGATAATGTATTTGTGTACATAATAATATTGTTATTAATTGAATAATTAATTTTCTATGAAAAACAATGTTTTAATGCCGTAAATTTAATAAATAACTTATTCTTTCATTATTTTCAATAAATAATAAAGTCGTATTTTTTGTATTTCTTAAATTAAAATGGTCAAGATTAATTATTAAGTCATTAAAAATAAAATAATTTATTGTATATATTAAAGTAATATTACTACTACTACTACTAATAATAATAACAATAATAATGATAATAATAAATAATATAAAATAATAATATAAAAAAAATATTAGTAATAGTTTAATAGTATTATTTTCTTTTAATTTTGCCAACTGCTTGTTTAGAAATCACATTAGGCAATTGTGACAACAAAAAATTAGACTAAACAATTGACAATAGAAATGAGATATTGATTAATTATTACAGCATCGGAATGAGCTGGTTTTAATTGTCTTGCTCTTCCAATCTTTGAGTTCAAGTCTGAAAAGATGGAGGTCAACCCTAAAAACAATTTCAGCGATCAAAAAAATATATATATATATCAGTTTTATTAAATGTTCAGTATGAATATTATTTTTTCCTGGTTAATTAACAAATCTATTTCTATTATTATTACTACTATTACTTTAATTATAATTATTATTAGTTTATTATTATTTCTAATTATAAGCTAAAGTATAGCATTTTTATATCAGGTTGTGTAGTATGAAATTTGTAAAATAAAAAACAAAGTTTATTAATAAATTACAAATAAAAGAAACTATGCTATTAAAACTATCAGATTAAAATGATATTTTCAAACAAGACAGATATATAATTTACCAACGCAAAAACCGAGTGGTAAAATATCAAGCCGATAACAAATAAACAACAATTAAAGTTGGCAATTTCATTACCTACAAATTTCATACTACACAACCTGATACATTACTTTGAGGGCTTTCTGAAGGAAAATATTATTCAAACGGATTACCCAAGTTCGATCGGAATTTTACTGGGCTAAAAAACTGTTTACTGTTTCACATTTATCTTTTCCGACTTTAAAAATCTCTCAATAAAAATTAATTAATTTTTTTAATTTAACTATTTAAAATGGATATCTAATACTTAAATATTATTTTCCTACGAATAAATCCTACAAATGTGTTTTACTATTTGTTTTAATATTTATATAAATAAAGATTTTAAAAGAAAAATAAAGGTTTTCGCCGGTTTTTTCACCGATTTCATTAAATGAAAAATATTTAAATTAAATTATTTAACAAAAAGGACAATAAAGATTTCAATTAACAACCGTCCTTTGTATTTAATTTCCCTTAATTTGACTTCTTTGAATTTTGAAATTTTAATTTAATAAAAATAATAATTTTTTGTTTAAATTTACAAATTATATTAAAATATCAATTTATTAGTTTGCGCAAATACCATAATTTTGGTGAAAACAAAGGTTTTTAATTTTTTTATTTTTTAAAACTGAAAAATAATTCTTAATTAATATGTTAAATATTTTATTAATTATTTTAATTTAAAAATTATTCTTATAATTAAAAATTCCATATGATATTTACGTTTTTTTTGTTATTTTCGAACTTTGTTTGCTTAAAAAAATATTTTTTCATGAAAACCTTCTGATTAAAATAAGTTTTTTTTATATTAATTTTGATTGGTTGATATTTATTTTTATTGATTTTATTTAAATATATTAATTGTGTGAATAATTTTGATATCAGTAAAACAAAGATGAGTGCATAAATCTGAGGACAGCTGATCGGAATGAATGACTTTACATTAAATCCTGTTGAAATCTTATTTCAGTCCCCTATTTCAGTTCATGAAAGTTGCTCAAATGGCTTTTTTTCCGTGTGTTATCAGCCGCATATAGAACCTCCTTATGAACAACTGTCGAACAATTTGGAGACCAATATCTCAATCGCAACGCTCTTCAGTCCAAATGAGGAGAGATGCAAACTTCTGAAAGTCAGTGGTCACAACAGGTATTGTATCAGAATCGACGTACTAGACCAGTCAAGCAACTGTGGAGTTCAGTTATATAAGCTAAAGGTACCTATTAACTATCTTTCTTGATTTAATACTAATATTATTATTAATAATAAAAATAATAATAATATTTTATTTGTTTTATTAAAAAATTGAATTCTATTAATTAAATTACCGTTTATCCTTTTGTAAGCTTTTGCGCATAGAAAGACATCAAAATAATATTGAATTAATAGAATTTGAAAAAATATTTATGAGAAAAAAAATAGGGACCTGAAATGTTTAAAAAGGGTTGGGATTGCCAAGATTTTTTACATCTTAAGATTAAATTTTACATGACAAAGAATCGCTCTGTAATTTCAGTCTTTCAATTCAATTTTAGGCTGACGACCTTGTGATATTTAAGGATATTTGCAAATAAATATTTGCAAACATTTCTTCAGAAGGAATAAAAATATGTATATTATATTAAACGTTTCCTTGGTTTTCTTTATAGTGTGCTTTAATTAATATGTAAGTTCGAAATTCAATTTTATTAATTTTTTTAGTAAAATCAGACCCTTAGAATAAATAATATAAATATCAATTGTTAATCCGAATTAAAAGATGTCGCAAAAAACTCAAACAAATATTAAATTCCATGGTTTAGGAAATTTAAGTTCCCGAGAGAGAAAAGGGAAATCAAAAAAATATATGCTATTTATGAATTGATTCCATAGCAGAGAGAGTGGTGCAGGAGAGGTTATCTCGATTTGAATAGGGTAACTTTTAGTTGACAGATGTACCTCGTTCTGGCCAACCAATCACAAATAAAGACGACGAAATAATGTAAATAATCTAGGCATTTATCAACAAGCTGTTTAAAAACCTCTGGAAAAGCTTCCTTACAAGAAAAGCGTTAATATTTATGTAAAAAGAATGTATTCAATCAAATTTCTATTTGTGAATATTCATTAAAAGGAAATGAACTTGAACCATCTCTTAAAAATATTATTATAGAAGATGAAAAGTAAATAAATTATTTTTAAAATGTAAAAAAAGAGTCGTGGTATAATAACGATTGCAGAACCCAGATTGTCTTCAAAAAAGAAATGTTCTGTTTTCTGGAATTTGAATCGAAAACTATGCTTTTGAGCATCTATAACGATTTAAAACAATTAAAACAATTTTTATCTTGAAATTAATAAAAAAAAACAAAATGTGTAATTTAGTTTATTATTACATATTTATAATTTTATTTATTATTTTATTTATTATCATTATTATTTATTTTTAGTAATATCAGGAATAGTATTTTTATTATTCTAATATAATAATAAAATATTATTATTTTATCTAATAGAATATTTACACTTAAATAAATATTATATAATTAATTTCACTTTTTGTGGTGAAGGAAAATTGTTTTAATTATATTTTAATTAATAAAATAATAAAATATTAAAAACAT
>JBBMKC010211371.1:0-23282 GCA_037834085.1 Bipalium vagum | reverse complement strand
AATTATAAAAATCCTCTCGCTCTTAGGCTCAGAGGTCCTCAATAAAGAAAAACAAATGTATTTCACCGTCCTACTTAGCAGAAGTGAATTTTATTAAGGAAAAGATTGATGACTACGTTTGATAAACATTAAGTACAATAAAAAGTGATATTGAAGCTTAATTAAAGTCAATACATGAACATCAGCCATTTATAGGACGATGGCAGGATTTTCATATTTATTCTAAAAAGTAACTTAATTCCAGAAGCTATTAATAGAAATAATAATTTTAAAAATAATGCTACATGTTTCGGAGTTCATGTTTTTAAATTATGAAAATATAATTTTTCTTGATGAGACTATGGGAGAAGTTTACTGAGGACTGTGGCAAAAATGTAGTACGTTTCATTAGATCGCAAAACTTTTCTATCTCTACAGTAATGACTAGAAGATAATTAATATATTTCCAGTGTACTTTACAATCATATGGTACTATTATCCTTAAACTGAAATATGTAACTTTTGCTAGAAAATCAATGACTCCTCATTTTCTAATGTTGTGCTAGTTTCACTTTTACAGTTACAAAAATTTAAACTCAATTGAATTAAAACCCCCACAATAAAACTTTATTCGCACCCCAAATTGAATGAAAACGACCACAGTAAAACTTTAGTAAAATGCAAAAATTACACAAAAATCTCAATTTTTCAAATAATCAAATGACTAGAAATCACGTCATCAAATGATCAAAATATAACAATACATCAACTTTCCTTAATGGTAAATGATCACAAATGAATAAAAATATAATAATGACAATAAAACAATTTATGATAAATTTTACGAGAATATGAAACAATTAATGATTAAAAATCATAAAAAGAAAATGAAAGGAAATATATAACAACCTCACGAGGAGCGAAAAAAGTCTCCGGGTCGTCCTCTAGGTCCTTGTCAGGTCATCTAGGGATTCCTAAACTAGCTGGGTTCCGTTGATTAATCAGTTTGCATCGTCATTAATGTAAATAATACTGTGTAAATAATAATCTTCTCGTCTTCTCTCAACAATAATCAATTGTCTCTAGTTTTTCTGGGCTGGCTTTCTGATAATAGCCGTCTCTTTACATATTTGTAAATATTTTAATATTAACCAAACACTATTTTGGTGTAATAATCTTTTACTGCAAATAATTTTTATTGTAACCATAGGAGTTGCATAGAGCAACACATAATAACAATAATCATATTAAACATCAACAAAGAATCAAGAAAATGTCAATTTTTAAAAACGAAATGCTCTCAACCACCCAATGCTTCTCTTAACACTAACTGTATGTCACTAGTACACTAAGGTAAAGCCAAATGCTATCTGTCTACAAGACTTAATAGATTACTATCACTATGCTGAAAATAAAATACTGATAGGATAAAAACAACAGCGGAAATAACTTAGAAAATTGGTTATATATAATTTTAAATAATCTGATTAAACGTCATTATTAATATCTATTGGTTTTAAAACCTTTTTTTAGTTATCATAAAATTAATTATTCTTTTTTCATAAAAAAATTAATGAAAGAAACATTATTATAAATTTAATTAAAGCCCCCTAGACTTAATCTGGAATAATAAATGGTTTATTCAAAAGTAGCCAAAGATTGTAAAAATTTCATTTACAATTAATTTATCTATTTTTATGCAAGAAATATTCTTCAATGATCATCCAAAAGCGAATATATTTACAGCGAGACAATGAGAAACCAAATACAGCGAGAAAGATAATGGAAAAAATCTGAGAACCGGATGGAATTGAATTTTCATCGCATTCTACTTACAGCCAGACCTTGCGTCATCTGACTATCACCTTTACCGACCTATGGTACATTTTCTGCGAGAACTATCCTTTAATAATATAGAGGATGTCATAACCGGGTTTTTCGATTCCAGGGAGTACAAACATGACATTGAACAAGTTTTTCGGAGATGGCTTCATACTATCGAATAAAACAGCATTTAATTTGAAACTTGATTTTCAGTTTGCTTTCCTTAAATATATGTTGCCGTTTTTGCTTGAAAACGCCAGAATTTTTGTTTCACCCTAATATTATATCATGGTTGAAAAATATATAATTACAATAATTTATTTCCTAATTCCTTACTAATAATTATTATGAATTATTGAATAAAAAGATATTCAATACCAAAGTCCATATGTAATGTCACTAAACAAAACTAATTATTCTTTAACAGATAATGATAAGCAATATATTCAATTCTCAAATAAGAAAAACGAACCAACTATTGGTTCAGGAAGATATAAAATAAAGCAGACATCAGATATAAAGATTGGTCATTCAAATCAAAATAATACCTTGCGTGGTGAAATTCGACAATCAAGGCAAGAGAGTCAAGTTCCTCCTCACAATGTTTTTAAAACCCGTAACAAATCATATGATTTTATTCCAGGAAGACGTAGAAATTTCGATGATTATAAGAATAAGCAGTTTTCAAGAGATATTTATGATGTTAGCGATTCAGGTGATAATCAAGAAGAAGCTGTTCATAAATTCAGGAAAGATTACTATTGTAGTAAAACAAAACCATACTCATCTAATGAGGAATTGGATATTTCTAATAATTATGATTTTGATCCGAATCCTTCATCGGGTAGTTCTCCTAGGTGCCAATTTCAATCTGGGAAATATTTACAAAATTATGCTGATTGTCACAAGATTGGCCGTCAATTCGATTTTGAAAACCCAAAATATAATAGAGATTCATGGAATTATGAAAATATCAATAAATCTCCAGATTCCCGAAGATTCACAAAGTATTCTTCGGCATATGGTAACCTGAAAAATGCAGATCTTATTAAAAATAAGAACAGTACAAAAGAAACAAATTATTGTAATACTTTGAATAATAATAGATTTGATGCAGTTTCTAGAAAGATGCCCTTGTCTAGTGGAGTACGTAAATCTAGATATTCTGAATTTAACAACGATAATTTTGTCGGACACCACAAAGAGATTCCCAATACCAATATCTTAAGCTTAAGATCAACATATAGAAAAAACAACGACATTCCTCATTCTGGAACAAAGCTGGAAACTCACAGGAAGCAGATAGATAAATATTGCACAGGTAGATCACAAGAAACAAACATAGATAATACTAACAAGTATCATCAAGATATACGACGAAATAGTTGTGCTGTCCCTAATAAATACCGCTCTAATTTAGATCATTCAGCAAAATATTTAACAAACAAGTCCAAATTTGGGAATATGAAATATCCGCTGAAAGATAAGTATTATAATAAACGACTTTCGACCAAGAATTGGTATCATAAATCTTCTCAAGGAAAAGATAGTGACAATGAAAGCTGTTATTTTGAAAACTGTCACAATACAAACAAGTGAGTTTCTGAATATTTCAGTTTTGTTATAAAAAATTATCAAAAAAATTATATTAGGTGTACAAATTTTCTAGAGTTTATAAAATAAATGACAAAGGAAAAACGTGAATCAAAATTATTTCTGGTGGTAACATTTTCGATTTGCAGATTATTTTGAAATATTTCTTTGCTAAAAATAATAAACAATTAAAAAACAGCAGGAGTCATACTTGTACAACTAGTATTAAGATGGTACATTAAGTACATCACTAATACATCTGTATACAATGAGATCCTTAAATTGGACATACAACTAAAATTTTAACTAACGTGTGTATAAGTGATTTGTAGAATTTTTTTGTTCTTATTTCTATGATTTCCATGTGATACACATACATAACTAAAATATATTTGAATAGTAGTATTTATATCGGTTGTTATAGTAAATCATTAAAATTAAAATTATATGGTTTCATTTTTTTTAGTCATGAGTAATGAAATGCATTCACGGAATATAGCCAAATATAGCACTGTCTGCGCATGGTAAATGACTATTATATCTGGTCTCAGGTGATGGCAATTAATGCACAAAGTTACAAGATTCATTGTCTTCAACAGAGGCTAGTTCCTTTTATTGAAAAACACTATCCAGGGTGAAACTGCATTTTCTGGCCAGACAAAGCATCCTTCCATTATGCTGCTTCGACTTTGCATTATCTTGAATCCAAAAAAATATCTGTTGTGAAAAAATGCAATAATCCGACTAACGTTCCACAATGCCGTCCCATTGAATTGTTACATGCAGAGATAAAGAGAAGAGTTTTCGACAACAAGTTTCATCCACAATCTGCTGCTTAACTTGAGTTACGCCTTCGTAAAATCATGGATGACTTGATACTCTATGCTCTTCCTCATTGTGACAACTTCTGCAGCAAAGTACGAGTGTTAGTTGATAAGGCATATAGATGTGGATTGTTGTCTGTTCATAAATAAGTTGTTCATATCTTTTTATTTATAAATATATTATTTAATCTCGGATTTTTAGTTCTTATCATTTTAAAATTTGTCAAAACAAAATTCTACGAATCAATTATACACACGTTATTCTTATAAAAGATGTTTCTAATAAATGAGAAATTAAAAAAAATTAATAATTTTAAAAATTTTTCGTATTTTTCATAATTTTTTTAAAAATTTTAATTATAAG
Source organism: Bipalium vagum (assembly GCA_037834085.1). Lineage (NCBI taxonomy): Eukaryota > Metazoa > Platyhelminthes > Tricladida > Geoplanidae > Bipalium > Bipalium vagum. The sequence goes on along the minus strand of JBBMKC010211371.1, from coordinate 18,698 downwards.
GAATTAGGTCTTCAAGTATTTAGTACGTTTATTAAACAAAAGAAAGGTTAATTTCTTATTTTGCTGCATATTATTTTTGTATTTAACTGATTAAAATACAGAAAATATTTATTAATGTTTATATTAAAAACATTTCAATTTTATACATTTTTAGCTTTATTTATTTTATTAAAAATTTTTTTATAGATTTTTTTATAATTATTCAATATTATCAAATAATAATTAATTAAAATGGAATATTGTATTAATATTGAATTAAATAATTGAATTTCAATATTTTAATTTAATCTATTTCCTGATTTGTTATATTTGAGGTGCAAAAATTATATTTATACTTTAGAAAAAAATTAATTGCTAAAATATTTAATAGAAATTCTGATAATATAACTTTGCCTTTGCAATTATTTTAAAATGCTTTAATTTAATTTAATTAATTTATTATAAATCTATAAATGCAATTTTTATTGAGGTTTGAATTTTTTCCTGACTATTTCAGAATTATGATGAGACTATACAATCAATTAATTTAGGTTATCACTGACGGAAAATATAATTAAATTCATTATTTAAAGGAAAAATAATAGTAAAATTTAAAATTCAAAATCTAGTTGAAAAAATGCTTTGGTGATGACTATATTATGTCCATCGTAAAATAAATGTTTACAAAATAATATTTAAAATTAGAATGTTGAAAATAATTTCTTTTTCGCTCTTTATAATATTTCTGAAATCTTGGTGTTGAATTTAGTGAGTACGTCTCTCAACACCACAAGGAAATAAAACCGTTTGACAAGGATTTCTGTTCGGTAAATTCCGACGAAGTGAGCTCTTCCAGCATAATTCTGTCACACGAAAAAGCTTCAGAAAGTAATGATCAGTCAATATCCTCTCCAAAATGTGATCCAAACATCAGATCCTTTCATCCGAATAATAAAAATCCAAATAATTCTGCAGACCAATACGAAAACAGAAAATTGCAAAACTATTCTATAAAGAAATCGTTTGTTTCTTGTAATCATTCACAAAATTTTTCAAGACCTCATGATAATCATAGATATCATTGATTGAATAGAAAGAGGGCTTAGATGGGTTTCATACTTGTCAATGATCAATTTTATTTTGTCAATAAAACTTTCTATTTAGGTTCTCTAAAACTATTTTTTGAATAATAAAAGTAAGGGAAGATAATGTTACAAATATAAAAATAGTAAAAATATAAACTTTTAAAGATGTTTTAAAGATGATTTAAAATTATTAAAACTTTCATATTGTGCACATAAAATACTATCAAAATCTTTCTGTTAAAAGTCAGTCATGGTAATAAATAGTAATATTATATAATTTTAAACTAATTTAATAATAATAATAATAATAATAATAATAATAATAATAATAATAATAATTTTAAAAATGTTTGAATGAATATTTGAATAAATAAGAAAAAATATATTTTAAGAATATATATTTAAGTGCAGTCAGTTAACTGTAACTTCACCATCGATAACTTCATTAAACTTATAATTTCACAGAAATATAAAATTCCCGTTAGTCGATTCAATTCTTTCCTTGGAACCAAGTAAGACTAACTACGAAACAGACTTATGGGAGAAAAAAGACTTGGAAAGAATAATGAGCGGCTTGGTCACAATTTTATTTGTTACGAAAAGTTAAAATTACTTATAATTTGAAATTTTACTAAACAACGATGCTTTGAAAATATAAATCTTAATAATTTAGCAATAATATATAATAATAATAAAGCTTGGATAAAGAGATCACTATTTACAGAGTGAATTAATGGTATTGATAATGGTATTACAATCACCAGGACGACAAATTTTAATAATGTATAATGCGACTTGTCATACATGTAATGGTTTGTATTTAGAGTATATTAAAATTCTATAATAGCCAAAGAATACAACATCAAGACTTCAACCATTAGATGCTAGAATAATACATTCACTAAAGGTAAAATATCTATCTTTTTATGTTGAGTTTTGATCAAATAAATAGATCGATACTCAAACCAGAATAGCTTACGTTATTAGATGCAATCAGATTTATTGCAAGATCTTTGAATATAGTAGTGACCTCGTTAGCTATTTATAATTGTTGGCTGCATGGTAAGCTAATTAATCCACCCAATAATCAATCAATAAAAAATAAAGAGCTTATATCTGAAATGAACAATGAAACGAATAGAATGCAAGAATTAATAAATAAATGAATTTTTGATAAACAGATTGAGGTAAATAAGTTTATTTTCATAGAAGAAAAAATATCAACTGAAGGTGAAAATGAAAAGAATGATCTTAAAGATATAAAAATAAATGAAAAAATATTGAATTAGAACATGAAGAAGAAAAAATTACTTAGTTAGAATCAATAAATGCATGCAACTGTTTGATAAATATTTGGAACAGTCTAAAGACAATTGCTCAAGAATCCAATGACTTTTTTGAATTCAAAGAGAACTTGATTTAAATATTGAGAAAAATAAAATATAAACCACGTTATTGGATTAATATAAAAAAATATTAATAATAGATAATTATGTGATTTTTTAATAAATTATAATATAATTTTTTAAAAGAGATTTCACACATCAAGACGTTCTAAACAATCTTGAAAATTCTTATAAGTTCCAGCAAGTAAATCGTTACACATATTACATTATTTCTTTATGGTAATTTTATATTGCTTATTTTTATATATCTATAAAATATTTAACAAATTACTCATTTCACATAAAAATAATGTTATTTTAAAATAAAATCTTTTTTGTTTTTTAATTAGTTAATTAATTATGAATTTTACCTATGTAATTAATATAAATAAATAAGTAAATATATAATATATGTTGTGTTTCTGTTCTTTATTTTTAATATGATAATGCGATGCAATATCTAAAATGTTGAAAATATTATTAAAAATAAAGAAAAAATCGATACAATATAATTTTGAATATTTTCATTTTGCTCTTAGGCTTTATTTTATGAACATTTAATTCTAAAAGTTAGTATTATTAGTTTTTTAAACAATTTTGTTTTAATAGAAGTCTAAAAAAATATTAAAAAAATTATAAAAATTGCAAATGTAATTAATAATATTTTAATCAATTATTTTAAATTGTATCTCTTCGATGTCCAAGTGGTAAAACAAAACTCCAGGTGATCAAATGATGATTTTATTCGAAAAACGTTGTACACAGATAGACGAAATAAGCAAGAAAATATCATATTTTACAATTATATTATCTTTTTGCAAGTACCAATGAAGCTGTTCAATTGACAAGAAAATTTCGGCAGCATTTTCACGGAGCAACTCTGCCAATCATCATTTGTGGAAATGTGAATTTTGCTGAAAATTTACTGTTTATATACCGAACGTCTAAGGGAAAATTAGATTTGTCCTTATGTTTGTCTACTAAATAATAATAATAAGAATAAGAAGAAGAATAACAACAATCTTTTGGAAAATTTTCTTATTGATTTATTTAATTATCGAATCTCGGAGGGAACAATTTCATATGCTTAGGATAATTGTCCGATTTAAAATTAAACAATAATTTTTAAGAGAAATATATTCTTTTGTGGATAATAAATTACATTTTTTTTATAAAATTACATTATTATTGCTATAACTTATTATTTAATATAATGTTATCCATTTTTAAAAATCTTTTCATAAAAACTATTCAGTAAAATAAAAAGCATTTTGAAAATTTTTAATATGTGAAGTAAAATGTCAATTGTTCACATTTTCCCTTTTGTTTTAATTATCTATTAAATTTTTTAATTAAATGAAAAATTGACATAAAGTGTATTATCATTAACATATACTATATAATCATAAATAATTAAAATAGAGTTACGAACTTCATTCAATATCTAAAATCAACTATAAGTTTTTGAAAAAATATCTGCCAAAAACTTTAATCATATTAAATAAATATTAATATAATATTATAATGTCATTCATTCAGGCGTCATTCAAAATTAGTATGACTAGCATATATTTGATATTGCATGAACATTTGATTGAAAAACTGTGTAAGTGGACTCCCATATAAATTGACGATTTTTCAAAATGACTCACTTGTGTTGATTGAAAGAACTTGTTAAAAATTCAATTCAAGCGCGTCAAAAGTGATTTTAGAACATCATTACAGTTAATGAATCTTTGATATACAGTATAATGTGCGTAATATGAATATGCTCCAAATAATAAGTACATACCAGGTCCGATTTCAAGAACATGAATTGTACAAAAATATTTAATTGCTAGATGTTTTTGGAGAAAAAAGAAAAATTAAAGACAACTTTCCACAAAGGCAATGAGAACTCACACCTTAAGATTCTTACACATCATTAATACATCTAAATTTAACATTTGCTTTTCATACTTAGCACTAAAGTTTAATTTTTTTTATTATGAAATACATTTTTAGGTTTCACCACATTCTGCCTTTAAACGGAATGGTTTATTCTATTTTTCAATATTTATTTTATGATATGATATGTTACAGACAAATGAAAGAAGAGAACCAAACACCCTAATTCTTTAAAATAATAATAGTGAACTTGAGTTTATAATTTTTTCAGTAAATATTTGAAATCTTTTTTTTATGAAAGAAAAACATTCAGAATAAATAATTCGAAAAGAAAAAGTTAAAGCACTGTCAGAAATCAAAATCACATATATTATTTTATATTTTATTTTAAAGGAAATATCTTTCCGCATTATTACAAAATCACGCACTACATAAACAGTAAGACATGGACAATTGATAAAAGCTCAAAAATGTTTACAAACAATTTGGAAAACGACAATGAAAACATTTGTCCAATATGTTTGGAGAAAATGGACTGTGACAACAACGTAAGACCAAATTTGTGTGACCACTTATTTCACTATGAATGTCTAATAGAGACAATGCTACATGCATCGGTTTTAATGTGTCCTATTTGTAGGTCGAATATTGATCATATCAGAACTGGTCCGGAATGTTTTCCGAATACCAACATTCAGTTAAAAAGAAGTGTTAAGTGTATGTCTATGTGGCAGGTTTATTTCAATAACGAAGGAAAAATCATAGGGCTGAGTTACTTGAGAATGAAACATAACATCAGAACTCCACTGTTGTTGAGAATCAAAATATCAAAAACCAAAATCTGCAACAGGTTTATCATTATTAATGAATTAGATCAAAAGAAACTGAGAGGTTTTTCACTATATTACTGGTGGCTTGCCACAAGCTGCCATTTTAAACTGCAACTGGATTTCGATGTAATTATTGAAAAACTAGACAGTGAGATTCTTTACCGAAACAACAAATTAGTAACCGTAAACCACATTCACATCAAAGGTGAAAACGGGGATGTTAACGAGTTTCCTTTTGCCAAGAATTTGAGAAAAATAGCGGAATATTTATCTGATCACACCAATCTATAGTTGGGAGATTGTACACCTTTTATACTGATTAAGGTGTTGAAATTAATCAAATCAAAACTTTATTGTAAAATAACAACAATTTGATATAAAAGAGAGTGTTTTTTATTTTATTTTTAAAATTTTCTAAAAAATTTGTATGAAATATGATGTCAGACTGCATGTAATGATAACTCAATTATAACTTTTTAATAACGGAGATTCAATTTACATTATTATACATGGTGTTTATTATGTATGTTAACATACTGTATTTTTAAACTATATAATTAAATATTGTATTTTTTAAAAATATATGTTATTCAAATAAAAAGTATTACCTATTTTATATCTTTACTGTTTGTTAAAATATTTAAAATGAAAGTATGTTAACATACATAATAAACACCCTGTATAATTGAATTTTCATGGACAGTGGTTATAAACAATAGTTTGTTACAAAGTTGTTCACTCAATATTTGAAAAATTTTCAAGATACGAAGATATATTAGGTTGTTCAAAGAGTAATGTCGTGTTATGTCATAGTCATGTATTAGACATTCTTTAAACAATTTATCTTCTGTTTTAAAGCATTATATCATTTTAAAGCACAAAGGTTGATCTAGATTTTGCAGTTTTAGGTTAAAATAATGTTTTAAATGATTGTAGAAGTTACTAAGAAAAGTCGTATTTCTGTATTTGAAATATTAAAATTTGAAGAAAAATTAGAAATTTCTTATTATAATAAAAATAAAATAATATTAATTAAAAACAATAGTATAATAATGATAATTATTATTTTTTGCGATAAAAGGACTTTTTGATAATTGGTTTTAAGGCACAGCTCTGCTTTGTAAAATAAAGCTACCAAAGTAGAGCTTTAACTATATATTTTCTTTTGTTATTCATAGAGTGCCGATAAGGTTTTTATAGTTTCTCTTTTTCCCTAATTAAACTGTCTCAATAAAGGTCTTAATTCTAAGAACTTGAGTTTTGATTGGTTGGGAAGGGTAGGAAATGCAACTCGTAAAGTTATTGGAAAATATTTGTACAGTTTTGAAAATAGATTCACCAGTTTTTAAATTTCCTAGGCGAGGTTTAAGATGCTTAAGGGCAGCTTTGTCTGCAAAAAGTGGTCGGATAAAAGATTGCTGTTGATCTTGAAACCAGGTCAAGATCAGCACTGTTGAGATTGTTCTTTTTCCATTTTTTATTATTATCTTTACAAATTGTCTATGGTTTTCATTGTTATTTCTTGATTATTATCCTTTACATAATATTTAATTATTTTATTCTTAGTATTTTATCTTGTTTTTGCATGTAGAGTAAACCAGGAATAAAAGAAGATTGTTTCCAAAGACTTAATTGTGTTACGGAACGGAAGTTTTTGATGTCATATTATGTTTGTTTGGCATACATAAGATCTTATATGAAGTGGAAAACCGCTGACAATCTGTGCCTAACGGTGGTGCAATCGAAAGTTCTATAAAATCTGTGTCTGAGAAATAAATTTTGTTGTCCTATCGTGTGAGTTATTGTCGATAAAGTCATTACTGAAACTAACCGTAATTAATGAAAGAATTAGAAATAGTGCGTTTGGTTAATATAAATATTAACACAATCTAGTTTTAACATCAACAGATCGATCGTTGCTGAGTTTCGTAAAAGCTTCGAGGTGAATGAAGCTCATCATCAGAATAAAAAAATAATTTTATAATTATGAAAATAGTATATTTAATAACTTTATTCATTAATAAAAAAAATTCTGTTAATAAAATATCTTTTTATATTTAATAATAATATTATTATCATTAATTAATTATTTTAACCTACTCATTTTTTAAAATTAAATTAAATTATTTTCATTAAAAATTCTCTTAAATATATTAATTATAAAATTTAAATGAAAAGCTTTAAAATTTTAAATTTCATTAAATGAAAAGAATAATTTTTCATCATAATATTAAATTAGAATTTTATTTCTTTTTTGTTCTGTAAAATTTCTATTTAATATTAATTGTAATAAAATAATTTATGACAAATTGTAGCTTTTTATTCAAATTTTATTTTAATTTCGATTCAATTAAAAACTTAATTTGGAAACCATATGCCATTTCTCTTAGTAGACATCAAAATTTTCTCTGAAGTCTGAGTATTAGAAAATTCAAAATAAATATTTCTTTTATTTAAAGCTTTTGTAAAGACTTACAAATTTTACAATTAAAAGAAATTTGAAAGGCAGAGAATTTTAAAGTCATATCTAGTTTGATTTTTTTAAAATTTCTTTTTAATAAATTTAATAAAGTTTGTAAAATAACGATAAAATCCATTTAAATTGAAATTTAATTTAAACAAAAACATTTTCACACAATTGGAAAACTTTTTTCCATTATTTATAAATTTTCTAAAAATATAAAATATTTTAAAAAATTAAAATTGTTAAATAAATCTTTAAATACATAATAATAGTAATAATAATGTTGAGATTACACATTAACTAAATAATTATGGGTTATTCTATTATTATAAAAATAAATAATTTTTATATTTAAGTATAAAAATAAGAGAAACGTGAAATAATTAATATGTTAAATGATTAACAAGATCCAGAAGTGACAACTTGTAAAATACCAGTAGTAGTAGATTTTTACTGTTAGTGTTGGCGATAGATTTATTTAATGATAACAATTTTTATTATTCTTTTTTTGTTGCTTAAATAAGTTTTATAAGAAACATAAGATTAACAGAAAACCTAAATTTCACCTTAAAAATCTCACGTTAAGGTAAATGTTGCTTCATGGTCTCGTTAATCATTTAACATACTACTTACATAATTAATCAATATAACAAAATAATAATATTTTAGTCTAATTCATATACTACTATCATCAAGAGTTTTGGATAGATTGAACGTCTTTGCGATATAAACATAATGCTTCGATCACTTTCAATTATCACCTTTATTTGGTCTTCATGTATTCTCATTGGTCTACCAGAGCGCAATGAATTTTGAATGGAAAATTTCCAGACATTTTTTAAAATAAAATCGGTTTAGTTCAGTTATTTTTCCTGACAATAAACTGAGTATATATTTTTTATTGAAAGGTTTTTGCCTTTTAAAAAATAATAATGTAAAATATGCCTAAAATGTGCATTTTGATTTTTCATTTTCAAAATTACGCCGAACAAAATTGATCCCATAAAACATTAAATTTGTTGTAAAACATTATTATTAGGTTATATTACAGTAAAAAATTAAATTAACCATTTTTGAACTCTTGCCCAAAAATAGTAATAAATGACTTCGAAAAGATTTTAACGAAAAGACTTTGCTGACCAACCAATGTATTTAACAAGAATTATCTCTTCAATTTATGTCAATTATACAATTCCTTCTTCAAAATGGATTTCCATACTTATTCGGTTGAAAAACTCTTTATTTTCACATTATTAAAAAAATCCATTACAACATTAGTTTATTTTGAATAAAGAAATCTTTTTAAAGTTTTATAAATATGCTTATTTTAATATTTTAAAATATTACATTATTTCCTTTCTTCAAATTTTATAAATAATTTTTATTTTTACATTTATTTTTCAAAATTAAGCATTTAGTTTTAACACCCACAGATCGATTTTTGCTGAATATCATAAAAGGGTAAGGTGGGCTGCACACACACCATCAAAATAAATAAATAAATTTATAATTTCAGAAAATAATATATTTAATAAATTATTTTAATAAGATAAAATAAAATTTTGATAATAAAACATCTTTTAATTTATTATAATAATATGATCATTAATAAAAACAATTTTTATCTTCACATTTATTTTTCAGGTTTTATCTAATTTAATTCATCATTGAATTCTATTTCCGTTGTTTATTTTCTCATTATTCTCTTCTTTTATTCCAAAGGATTATTTAATTTACACATTTCAATTTTTAATCTCATTCTTTCCATTTTTCATAAATTTATTTCTAAACAGTCAATTTTTGTGAATATACGGAGGAAATTTTTTAAACCAAAACCAGCTTAATAAAGGTTTCCTCCACATTTCTTGAAAGTTTCATTGATTTTCCACAAGATAATCATGTAATTAATGCAGGAGATTTGTGAACCTACAAAAAGTAGATCTTGAAAATTCTCAAGTATTTTTTTTCTTTAAATATTAAAAAATTAACGAACAAACACAAAATCGAGATAATTTCTAACATGGAAATTCTATTAAAAATGAAATACACGATTTTCTCAGTTTTACATTTTAATCATCAGAAAAACATGAGAGAAATGAGCATTTGAGTCCACATTTGATATTTTTTTATTAAAATATTTTATCTTACTCCAATTCGCTCCAAGTAGTATTTTTTTATAATTGATGGCAAAATTATTTTTTCTAAGTGCAAATTTCATATTTATTTTCTTATATATGTAAACAAATCTTAGTTTAATGGATAAAATATTAATAAAATATCTTTTAGTAACTTTAAAATAAAATTCACATAATTGTATTAAATATAATAATATTTATTTTTATATTAAACGAATGTTTCGCAATTTTATAAATAAATTTCTTCTAATGAAATTATAATTATTCATGTTTCAAAATACTACAGAAAAGACCTGTGCTAGACTAATTTCAGCATATAATAATATAGATAATTTAATTATCAACTTCAACTTAATAAAAGAAATTATGGAGACATTGCATTTCTTTAGTGCGCTTAAGCGAATGTTTACCATTAATCAATTTAACAAACGATTATTCAATATTATTTATTTATTTACCGAGTTTGGGTTTTCTATCTCTTACTGTGAATTGTTCTCCATGGCTTTCTTTCAACTACTTAGACGATTTTGAGCTAGGCTATGGCAAAAATTCAATTCTATTTCATTACAAGCATTCCACAATAGGTCCACTTGTCCACCGATCTTTACCTAAATATTTGCTGTGTATTATAAAAATATCATTTCTCATTTTTGCATCTAGTTCAAGATAAATAAAACATTCTGAAATATATTTAACCGAAAGTTATGAAGAAAATAAAACAATTTTTATGACATTATTCAAGACTCAGTCAGGTGAAAGTCCTGATCTTCCAAACATCCGAAATTAGTGATCATTTTATATTAATAATCTTCAGTTGAATTAATGACATCAAAGGGTTTCTGTTGAGCAATCAGATAATGTGAAAGTGCATATTAAAGGAGGTATTATTTTTCTTTGAACATTTTTTTCTTTCGTGCTTATATCTTTTAATCATTACTGCGTTAATTATCTCATTAGAAAAAAATATTTTAAAATCGATTGAATCAACCTAAAATCAAAGTTTTTAAAGATGGATTATACTGGTATTTTAATTTTATTGATCAATAAAAGCTCAAATCTTATTTAATTAAAACATAATTATACATTGTGTTAGAAATGTAACCGGAAAAGTCCACAGAGTTAAATATATTTCTTTATTTCTTATTTATACATATATTATATTTTATATATATACATATATTATATTATATTTATACATATATACATTATTTATGTATATAAATGATGCTGTTCTCAATAAGAGTCGTATTTATTAGGGTCTCTCAAAAGTAATGATCGTTTTTATTAGTTTACATTTGACGAGTTGTATTTTTTATATAATTTCTCAATCGACAAGGTATTGATTTCTTATAGATATTTCTTTATTTCTATTTCTTTATATAAACCTTTTTTATAACTATATATCAATTTAGTATACATTTAGAAATAGGTGACGAACAATTTAAAAAAACGAATTCTCCTTCAACACTATTGGAAAAACATTTGTAATGCTGCTGCCACCTCTCGCGAAATCAATGATGTTGAAAGCGATGGAACAATCAACGAAGTCACATCACAATAGATCATGGAGGAATGTATTTTGAAAAAAAAATTATTCTTTATTTTGAATTATATTGATTTCAATATTTTTTACAAAAAACGATGATTACTTTTAGGACACCCTAATAAAAGCAATCTCCCAAGATATTTTAATCGTTCAATATCCTTATCATTCTGAATTTTCAAAAATGGATTTATTTATTGTTATTTCAAAAATATATTTATGGAAAGTGTCTATCAAATTTTGCGTTAGAAATGAAAATTCTTTTCGGAATCCCTAAAAATATTTTAAAAAACATATGGCAGTGATGTATATCTGAAAACAAAGTTTACAACTGATTAGAGACTTTCAAAAACGATCGACGAAAAATCAATCTGGTTCATTTTGGGCCTATTTTGAAGGTTATAAAATAAATTTTGGATGCTTAGTCAAATTTTTTTGTTTTATTTTAAAAATTTCTTTGACTTTTCTAGCAGAATGCTCTTTATAATCAGGTCGTTTATCGAAATAAATTAAATTACAGGTAAAACTGAGAAATCACAAAAAATATTAAATTGGGGAACACTGATGCGAACGTATTTGAAAGCAATGACGAAATATAAAATATGAATGACAAAAATTAGAGTCCGAAAGACTACAAAAAACACCTAAATAACATTTAAACGTAAAGTCTAAGTCATATATTTTACTTAAAATTAAAAACTATAAACAATCAAGTATTAAGATCCTAAAGAGAGAGGACCCTTAAACATTCTCAATAATAACTTAAGCATGAAAAAAAGACTTGTAACATGAAAAAGTAAATTAAAGCTAACAAATCTTATATCATTTTTACTTCCAAATGGTATATTAAAACAAAATCAAATAACCTTGAACGAGAGAGTATTTTAAACAAACTTTAACCGAAAAATAATATTTAAAATAATTTTCTCTCATTTTAAAAATTAATGAACAATAAAATGATAAAAATATATTTTAATATATTTTCGCCTTGTAAAATGAATCTTATCTTAAATATTTTTATTCAAACGATTAAAACAAATGTTTAATAATATATTCTGAAACGATACGATTTTATTGGAAGTCGCAATGAATTGAGAAATAATTCAAACAAAATTAGCTTGAATATAAAATCATTTATGAGAAACATTAATAAAAAGTATATAAAAAGATGAAAGACAATTATTTTGATTAAATTGAAACTATTATGCTTATAAATACAAATTGAAAAAAATAATTTCGTTTTTTTGGCTTTGAAAAGGAAAATCTCTTGGGGCTTGTTGATTTTAAATCATGATATAGAAATTGAGTTTATTTTAGTAAACCAAACGAATCAGGCTCAAAATAGAAATTTTCGACCAATTTTACATACTTCCAAATGATTGTAAAGTGAAATTGTAATTAGTATTTTTATCTTAATATATTTTGCGTGAATTTTAATTTCCAATATTAATAATTTTATTTATTTTTAAAAAATATTTAATTTCACCAACATCTTAATGAAGAGAAACGGAAATGAGTTTGTGAATGTGCAATCATAAAAAAATCAAAATGCTGAGAACGTTCAAAATTTATTAAAAGTTTTAAAAATAATAAAAATATATTATTTAATGAAAATGTATTATGTCATGAATGAACTTAAATTGAAATTTAATTTAATAAATATATAAAATGTTTAATATTTATAAGAGGACCTAAGTCTTTTATTTGGTTGGTGCATTTGAAATGTTGTTTTTTACATAATTTTTAGCTGTCAAAAATAAGTGAGAAAAGGCTTTATAAAATCTTTTAATGTCAGGATGAGCTCCATCAGCATCAACACAGATCTGACAGCGCTTTTTCAGTGTGTATATTATAGATTTAAATAGTTTCTACAATGTCCCTGTAGAAATTGAGCCACATGCTTGAATAGGCGAAAATCAATTGGGACTAAATCTGGCGATTATGTTGGATGACGAAATTCGTAATTCATTTACGAAAGTTTCCGAATATTTTTCACTAAGACGATTTCAAGCTTTATTTTGCAACAGAATAAGCCCCTTTTATTAATAGAATAATAAGTGGGTTACATAATGCAGATAATTGTTTCTTCAGTTTGAATGCATTTTATCTAATTAATCTCAGTATCAAAATCTTTTAGCATTACGCACTGGACTATTATTCTATTTATACATACTTGCGTTCCGTTTTGAACTAGACTCCCAATTTTTCTTTGATACCAGTCTACTATCCAGATGTGTCAAGACCGCTATAGTAAATTTTCTTTTAAAGTTGTTTTGAAGCCTTTTTTTTCAAAATTTCTGTTTCAAAAATTCATCTTTGTAAATTTTACAAAAGTTTGTTAACATGCTTATTTATACGATACACTTTGACAGCTCTAATTAAATTTCTCCAATTTGTATAAATGCTGCTTTTGATGTGATCATCATTTTGAAATCTTTTTCCAGACAAGAAGTGCTGTAAAGATCTGAAGAGGTGAAAATCTGTTGGAGCAATATCTGGGCTATATAGTAGGTGAGCCACAACTTCCCATCCTAAGTCTTTAATTTTTTTAGATGTGATCTTCGAGGTATGTGGCCTGGCATTGTCATGATGAAAAACGACACATTTTTTGTTGACTAAAGCTCGACGAATTTTAATCAAGTTCTCATTTAATTTGTCCAATTGATCACAGTATTTGTTGCCATCAATTGTCTGATTTGATTTGAGCATTTCCTAATAGATTACCCCACGAAAATCCCACCAAATGCAAACCATAGCCTTTTTAAGATGAAGACTTGGTTTTGATGTTGGAATCTGGATTAGATCTCCCGTGACAATACGTTGAAGAAACGGATCACTGTTGTTTTTCAGAATCAGTTATTGACAAACAGATAGTCTAACAGCCTTATTTTTTTCGGTCAATTCATGTGGTACCTAAACACCTGCCCTAAATGATTTTCCAATGATTTTCCTACAGCCGAGGGTTTTTGACATCTGTTCAGTGGTTATTCGTGGATCACTACTTATGAGCTTTTCCAATAATGCGTCGTCAGTCGTTGGTGGACGTCCACTTCTTTCATGGTCATTGAGGTTGAAGTCACCAGACCTGTATCTGGCAAACCATTCCTTTGTTCGAGGAATATTAATGGCTTCTTTATTCATGTCATTAATAACGGGTGGCCAATAAAGAATGATAAATTGTTTAAATACAATATTTTTAAACTAAAAAAATTTAAATTTGAATTATTAATTTATTTAATTTATGCCAAGGTTTTTAATATCTTGCGAAATAAACATACGTTATTTTCAGCAATATTTTCTTTTAGATAATGACGTATGAGAGCTGTGTAAAAAATTTGATAAAAACCCATTATGAAAATGGGAAAACACCGGAAGAAATTTATGAAGCTTTAGCAAAAACGGTTCCAAAGTCTACTATTTATAGATGGACTAAATTAATAAAAGAGGGAAAATCATTACTTGCTCGAAATTCCCCTGGACGTTCAAGAACCGTAAAAACGAAAACATTTATCAAAATAATTAACAGAAACCTTAAAACAAACCAAAAAAGAAATCAGCTAGAAAGTTAGCTTTGGATTTCAATTGTTCAAGAGGAACTATTGGAAATATTATACATAATGACTTTGGATTTAAGTGCTACAGGAAAATAAAAGTTCCCTATCTATCTGAGTCCCAAATTTCTGGACTCATATATATATTTACATAAATTCATCAGATCTTAGTCCTCTTGATTATTTTTTTTAGAATGAAGTATCAAAGAGACTGAAAACAAAAAAAATTGAAAATCGTACAAACTGATTAAAAAAAATTAAAGAAACAATTGCAGAAATTCTATTAAATATGATTCCCTAAGTCACCGATTCCTTTTGACAAAGAGTTTTTGCCATAGACAGGCACAAAGGAGGTTTAATAATAAACTGTTTTAATTAAATAAATTTTGGTTTTATTCTTTATTAAATACTTTTTATTGTTAATTTAACATTATGCTATCTATGTCAAACATCATTGAAAGAATTATTATTCTTTATTGGCCACCCGTTATTAGCGGCAGCTAGTGTGGCCGTAGATCCACGGAGATATTCGTACAGGAGCCAATTTCGGACATTTTTCTTAGTGGGGACAAATTTAGCCACTGACTTATAAAAATTATAATCTAAAAAATAAATATGATTTCTTATACTTCAATTATTGCGTTTCAAATATTTCTAAATCAATATTATTAAAACTACAATAAAATTGTCAATATTTAGCAATTAATTTTAAAAATTAAAAAAACGAGGTTACCTTCTGACTCACCTAATATATCTGATACAAATATTCGATAGTAAATATTTTCGTCACTCATTTCTAAATTCAAAATTTTTTGATATTCTGAAACAATTAAGGAAAATATTTATTTTTTCAATAGATATACAACATAAATTTAATTTAACGGGGTGTTTTGATTATTTGTTTATTTATTTAAACAATGATTAAAACATGGTTTAGTACCTATGCATACACCTAAATTAATTTAGGTTTATGATTGTTTTTAACCTATTTCTTCTTATGTCACATTAAAGTAAGATGTTTTACAATAATAAATAAGATAAAAATGAATAATGAAAATGAAAAAATAATTTAGAAAAATAAGATAGTACAAATTAAGAATTCAAAATCATATTATTGTTTCGCAATACCTAATGCTAGTAATAATAATATTATTATTATCATTAATATTTTTATTATTATTTATTATTATTATTAATATTTTTATTATTATTTATTATTATTATTAATATAATTTATAATTATATTAAAACGTTTTTTCAATTTAATTTGATTTTAATAAATTTTAACAAAACCGTTATTTTAACTGCAGCTATTTTCATATCAAGTGTTTATGAAAAAAATAAAATGAGAAATAGGAAAATATTAATAAATAACCATCTTTGAAGTAAATTAAAAATCTCTGCTATTTAATATACTAAAAACTGTTTTTATTAAATAGAAGGTCCTTATATTATTATTTCTATATAATTATTTGCATAATATGTATTTATGGAAATGAATGAATTTTATGCTCAAGGTTTCTCTTTGATTTTCAGCCCTTTGGTACTTGTCATTTCATAATAGAAGGCGGTTCCGAAAAACCGTTGACATTTGTTGAAAAATAAATATCTGAAAAATAGGTTTAAGAATTCCTCCGGGAGTCTTTAACTTCAGACTCAGATGTCATTTGATACCATCGATCCAAATTATGGAATGTCCATCTTGATATGAAAATCTTGACAATGCCAAGTAAACGATTTCCATAACTTATTCAAGAAAATATTGGACGTATTGATTTCTCTTGTCAATTTAATTTTTATATTTGTCATTCATGTTTTGCCATGCTGGCAAAAAAAATGTGAATTATTTAATTTTGAAATTTATTTTCCAAAAATAAAATAATAAATTATGTAAATAAAAATCTTTTTTAAAATAACGGTTAAACTTAGATTAAAACAAAAACACTGTCAACGGTTTACAAATGTTTAAAAATATTCAATTAAACAAGGAATGACGAACTTAATTTAATTAAAATTATTTAATTACTCTCGGTTTCACTCTATTTCATTATTAAATTCTGAAAATTCTAGATTTAATTTTTAATATAATTTAAATTTGTTTAACTCTTTTTTTAAAATTTTAAAATGAAATTAATTAATTAATTCGATATTTTGTTTTAAAAATATCAAATATAACTCGTTAATTTGGTTTACTTAAATATTATAATTTAATTATTATTATTATGATAATTATTATAAATTCTAAAATTAAAAGATTTAAAATATTTCAATATTTATTCTTGAAATCATTTAATCTTATAATCTTCAATATAAAATTGTACAATATTATTTAGAACTATTTTATCTCAATATTATTCCATAAAAAATTATTAAAAAAATTGTAAAATATATAATAATAAATTAAATGTCTAATCCATCACGTGGATCGTTACCAGACAAATATTAATAAATAATCTTTTTATTTTTTATTTTTAACTAATAAAATAATAAAAATAACATTGCCTGACAGATATTAATTACTAAAAATATTAAAAATATTTATATATGAAGTTAGGATTCTCAAAAGTTTCTGTTCACCGAACTTTCAAGCGCTGCTATATGGAATGTTACATGCCGAGGTTAGTTCACACTATCAATGAGGTATGTATACAATTTTTGACGAACTCCTATATTAAAGATTTAAGTTAGAAATTCGTGTTTTAATAAATAACATTCATTATTGCAAAAACCAGTGAAAAACCGCGCATTTTAAATTTTATTATGAAATTATTATATATTATATAATTTACATATTATTATATATTAAAAATATAAATTATATATATTTATCTTTCAATAAACTGATAACCATAAAATTATTACTGAAAAGAGATCATTCTCATTATTATTATATATATGTATAATAATTACGATAATAAATCAGAAGAGGAATAGTATAGATTAGGGAGAAAACAATCAAGATGAGGGCCAATTTCCTCCAATTCTCCATCCTGCGAACGAAGCCCAGCTTTCCTCACAGAACCGAGAGATAGTTCAGGAAAACACTGTTCAACAAATTGATTGACATTTTATGATATTTATTGAAAACAAAACGTAAACACAAATATTGACTAATGACGATGCTAATTATGCATAGAAAATCTGTAGTGAAATACGACTGAAATGGGATATCAGACAGTTTGGAATTATTAATTATTGATTGGCTTTGATAAATGGAAATATAAAATAATTACTTCGGGGACAAATATTTAATGTCAATCAACGAAGCTAAATAATTCTACCACAAAAAGTTCAAAATCGTTTTGTTGAAATTTGATGACGAAAAAACAAATTTTTTTTTCGTTAGAAAAAGTCCATTGAAAAATAACAATAAATAAAATTTTTTGTGTGATGAGTTTTCGTTGTGATAGGGAAATTTGAAAATGTTTCAAAGAAATATAATGAAAATAAGTTCGATCATTTAAACAAATTTTCGTGGCTTTCTTTTTTTCTTGTGATTTATTGAAAGATAATAGGAGGGAAAATAAGAAAATTTAATTCATATTATCCCTTGTGTATTTTTTATGTTTCGTATTTCAAATGTATACCGAACTGAAGGAGATTCACATGAAATCTATGGAAAGTTTTTGAAATGTTTTTTAAAAAAATATTTCGATACGCTTTTAAAATTAGCGAAGTCGGAGAAATATATAATGCAAGTCCAGTTGCATTTATTTTTTGATTATTCTAATGAATTTAATTAATATGTTTAAACAAATAAAATAGAGTAATAATAATAATAATAATAATAATAATAATAATAATAATAATAATAATAATAATAATAATAATAATAATAA